>BMAO01027433.1:0-177828 GCA_019973975.1 Trichonephila clavata
ATATATATATATATATATATATAGCAGTAAATAATTAAAAAGAAGACTAAAAATCCCAATAATCTTAAGATCAGACCGGAAGAACCAAGATATATATATATATATATATATCCTTTAAATATATATATATATAAATCCTTTACGCGTGAGATTGCAATATTGTATTTTAAATCTCTTTTATGAAAAAAAAAAGGTAGGGGAGAATTTTTTAGAAAGCTGTGATTGCGGTTTTCCTCCATTGTAAAGCATAATTTTTCCTGCATAGAAAGTTTAATCATATATTAAGCTGGGAAATTTTAACTTACTAGCTTGAAATTACTGTAAACTTGAACTTTTTTCACACCTTTCGCAACAAGCCTCATATTTGAAACAATTTAACTAATCCCAAATTCTGCTCAGTTTGTTAACTAAATTGAAACAATTTTAAATGTATTCAGAATAGTTAAAAAGGACTATAGAATGCTATTGTACACTTTACGCGCACTAACCTTTGTATTGTTTAAAAAAAAATCCTCTTAAAATTTTTAGAAATAGTAACCAGAATTTCTATTAAAAAATAATTATATTTTTAAAAATAACATTAAAAACTCAATTTTTATTTCTATAAATAAATTTTAAGAATTAGTTTGCAAAAGATTATAACATTTGCTTTCTATTGTAAATGTTTTATGGCATGAAAGTTAGGAGAATGAAATATCATTTTCGGCACCGCCTCTATATAAAATAGTACACAAAGATAAAATTTCCAACAATTAGATATTGCTTAAAACATTATAAACTTGAAACAATTACATAAACCGCAAATAAATTATTAAGAAACCAGCCAGAAATTATTCGATTGCAATAGTAGATCCAATATGTTCTCATCAAATTTGACATATATTTAAATAAAAAAATATTTAAATAGAATCGAAGAGAGCAAATGATAAAAATATTACTTCTTATAAAAACTGTGAATGAAAATTGAAAGTTGTTTTTAAAAGTTGACAATACATGCATAATTCGATTAAAGGGAAATTATCTAAAGAATAAAAAAGGAGCAGTTAAAAAAGTGTATTGTTCCTTCATCCAAGAACTCGAAAATTAAAAAAAAAAAGATGAACACAAATTTATTAAATCTGAACTAAAATTTTCAGTTTAAACGAGTATTTTGTATAATTTCTTGTTTTATTTGCATATTTAAATCGATCCAATATTAATTTTTACTTCTAAAAATTATTACCTAATTAAACATTACTTCCTATGTTATTGTGAATTCTGAAGATAACACAGTAAGACAGTTAATTTACTCAATGCCATTTTCCCAAATTTAATAAGCTCTACAGTTTTCCATTTTATGCTTAAAAGAACAAGTTTTTTTTATATTCAAAAAAGTATCTATTGATATTCAAAAGAAAATCACACACACACACACACACCACACACCACCACACCACACACACACACACACACACACACACACACACACACACACACACACACACCACACACACACAATAATAAATGAAAAGGAACTATTCTTTTTGTGAGTATAATGAATCCCTAATAATTTAATTTCTTTAGCAACACTAAAAATATTCTTCAGACTGTTGAAAATTTATATTGGAAAATGAGCATGTAATATATAATTTAACTTAATGTAATAAAGTTTACAATATTGGTTAAGAAAACCATTCCTTTGTTATAAATATAAGAAAGCCTCGAAAAGTTTTCTTTTTTGAAAATTTTCAAGCCAAATTTCCTATATATATATTTTTTTTTACATTTCATGCATTATAAAATTCTATCAATTGTTTGCTATAAAAACTCATTTTTGGTTTTATTAAAAATTTAATTATGAAACAGATTGTAGCCCTTATAATTTTGAGATTATTTTATATTTTAATCTTTAAAATATAAATTTATTATACATGCGTTTACGTGTCTGTGATCACGTATCCTCAAATCTAATTTTCAGTTGAAAAGTCTTGCGGGACGATACTTCTTCATCTTATTTATTTTTTATTGATGTAATTTTTTTTTCAAAATCATCCAAGTCACTGATAATGAAGTTAAAATCAAAACTATACAGTTTTATTAAAGAAAATATTATTCACTAAAAAGTGCACCATGAATTATATGGTTGAAACACCTGTGAATGAAATAGTGTTTATTGGATAGGACGTAAAAGGTGTGCTTCTTCTTGTCCAATTGAAAAATTTATTTCATATTGCTGAGTAAGTGGCAATATGTACGGTAATGTCATTGCTGTGACCTTCGCACGTTGCCCTACACACACGACGGCTTTTAAATCGCTGTCAGTTTAAGGGTGACCGTTTCGATTTCGCCTGTATACAAAATTCAAGTTTACACAGTCTGTGATATTTCTATTTAAATTTTCAAAAAATCCCAAGTAAATATTTTTGTCCGTTCTTTTTTTAACAAAATTTTTAATTCTTATTATTTTTGAAGTTTCGACCTTTTTTTAAAAAAAAAAAATTTTTTTTTAATGCCGGTTTGATTTTAGTATGTTTTTAGTGTCAATCAGTTTTCTTAAAACCGTACCAAACTTTCTCTTTCTGAAAATGTTGTAAAGTTTATGAAGGATTACAAACAGTTTTAAATTAAAAAAAACTTTTTTCTTATAATTTTTTATTTTTTCCTTTTTCAAAATTATATTGCATTGTTAACTTTAAAAGTTCTGCTTACAATCTGTAATTATTTTAAATCAAAGTGAACAATATTGTTTTCTCTATAATTAACTGATTTAATATTTTCTATACATCACTAGAAAATCTCATATTTATAAAATAATCTATTAAAATAAAAATGTATAAAATTTTCTGCTTGTACTAGTCAGCAATTAGTTTGTTTTGAACAAAAATTTTCAGAATTCATGAGATAAATATCTCTTGTAAACCTTATTTTGAACTAATTTCTTTTGCAATGATTTTACTATCCCAATATTTTCTACAACATTTATTTTGTATTTCTCTAAATTTATATTCTGAATTATATTTAAAAATTATCTGTTCATGTATAAACTATAGCTATAAATTTTGTTAATTGTACACATTTTTATGAGAAATCTATACATTTTTGTAAAGAGTAATTTATAACTTTATATATACTATTTAATATAAATTTATTTCATAGATAAAGATGGCTGATAGAAAATTTTTTGTTGGTGGAAACTGGAAGATGAATGGTAGCAAAAGTAAAATTGATGAGATTGTTAAGTTCCTTTCTTCTGACTTAGATCCCAATACTGGTAATTTTATATAGATAATTATAAGAATATTAAAGAAAAGTTATGAATGATTTTTAGAATTCTTACTTGTGTATAATAAGAAAACATGGTATCTATGTGTATTATCACAACAATACCAATGTACAAGATAACTTGCCAAGTTGGTAACCCAGATTTTACATGTGTTGTACACACTAAATTTGCAACCATGTGCTTTGTTTTGTATAATGTCACTAATACGGTTACAATAATACACAAGTACCAAAAAGATTTTCACAAGTTTTCTTTTGGATACGTATTAAAAAATTTCCAAAAGTGTGAAAGCCAATTTCATTTATGCATGCATGTTCTTGTGGGCTAAATAATTAAAATTAATTTTCTAGTTAATACTTTTTGGATTTGAAGTAAAATTTTCTTATTTTATCGCAAATTGTTGATAGAAATGTTTTAAAATGTGAAGCATTTTGTTATGAATAAGTTTTATATTATTGAAAAAATACCAATAATAGATATGATATAAAAAAGTTAAGATTTTAAGAAAAATCTTTATGTACAAAAAAATAATTCAATTTGTAATGTAAATGTTAGCATTATATTCAAAATATAAATTCATAATCCTCTCATTAAAATCCCTAAATTTCTTGAATATAATTTAAAGTTAGAAGTATAAAAGAATAAATTTTTTAACAAAATCTATAATTTACTATGCAAATTTTTAAAAAATTCTTATATATTTTTAAAATTTTTACTGAATTTTTAAAATTATTTTTACCAAAATTTTAAAATTCATCCATTCTTATCAGTTATAGGGACTATTGATTGATGGCGTGTTTTTTGAGTTGTTGCTGACACAAACATTTGTTATATTATTGGTGTGCCTTTGAGATAGGTACTTTGCATATAAACACCACCACAGCCAAATTGGCGCCATGCAAATCATGCCATTTTCTACTAACATCTTGACTGTGATTGAATTCTTTTCAAATAAAACACATAAGAATTTTTTTATTATTTCTATTTCATGGCAAAATTTATATGGTGTTCATCTGGCGGCAATGACACTAATACGTAAATATTTATTAATGACAGTATAAATTTCAGCATGTTTTGTATATGTTGCTGTATTTGACTTTATGGTTCGAGTTGTAATTATTCAGTAAATATCTTCTTTATAGTTATTCGGATATTTTCAGACAAATAATATATTATTTACGAATTTTGTAAGAAAATGTGGCTTTTAATCTTTATAAGGACCATTAGTTGGTTATATACTGCTTTTCAGTTATTGCTAATTTAAACTTTTATCAATATCTCTTGATGTGATAAATTTGTTTCAAATGCAATGATTAAAAAGTTAAATTGCAATGGGATTTTATCAATACATATTTATAATATTAGCAACCTATATAAACCAGAATTTGGCTTATATTTATTGCTGTGTTTGGTATTAAAAAAGCCTTTGGCAATGTCTGTCTGGTCTTATTTATAAATTAATGCTCCCCCGAATCTTATGTTTATTAATTCTTACTTAATTGAAATTTCGTGGTTGATCTCAAACTTCTTTGAATTCTAGAAGAATATAGCAAGGGTCCCATAAGGATTAATCCTGAGGCCAACACTCTTGAATATTTATATGAATGATATTCCAAAATATGAAAATGTAATTCTCTGTGTGTATGCTGTATGCTGATATCATTGTGATATTAGCCAGACCATGATAACCCTAAAGTTATTGCCAGAGTACAATGCAAACATCTCGCAGATGACAGTCTCAACTTAGAAAATAGAGCTGAATTTTTAACTGACTATCTTTTTTTATTAACCCAGATATTTTTCTTCATAATAATGAAATGTCCTGGTTTCTTAACACAAAATGCCCTGGTGTTAAAAAAGTATAATTGGGAGCCTACTAATAATCCCACAAATCTGCCATAAATCTACACTTTATTTCTACAAAATGTTTGGAAATACTTTGATCCTGATCCTCAGACCACTGCTAATATATGCTTGTCTGACAGTGCTGATTTATCCATTGGGTGCTTGGGGTGGGTGCCCAGGGGCCCTGATAAGCTGGACTTAACCAGATTTTCTGGTTATAAATTTCGATCCTCCAGTGCCAAGGGGGCCTGTAGCTCTTCTGCGCCTAAGGAACGAAATGAGCTTAAGTCTGCACTGTTGTCTTATGTAAACTCATGCAGCTGATAGATATATATGGTTCCCTGAACTATTTCAAAACAACATCGTGTCAAATTTTAAAAGAAAGGTATTTTTGAGAAAGGACCGTTTCAGAGCTGCCATTTCTTACTCAACTATTGAATCTGTAATGCAAAATTTGTCCATTAACTTCATTAATAAAATTGACCTCTCAAACCCCATCTGTCACTGATATAGAAAATTATATTCCTGATAGATGTATCTTTCTCAATTATTCCTAAATTCTCTGCTCAGGAGATTCTGTTTCAAGCTTTTCCCTTGAATTAATGGATAGTTTGTTTTTACAAAATATCATGTTAATTTAATTTTAATCTTTTCAGAGGTGGTTGTTGGTTGCCCTGCTATATATATGGACTACTCTATTTCTAAGTTGCCTAAAAGTATCAAAGTTGCAGCTCAAAACTGTTATAAAGTTGCTAGTGGTGCATTTACTGCTGAAATCAGGTAATAAAAAAATTATCTTTTGTAATTAATGGGAAGAAAAGTAACAATACTTGTTAAATGGCAGCTACAATATTTTGAAATTAATATTTAATTCTAAAATATACCTTTTATGAATAGATAATGTACTAGCATTCCAAGATTATATATTTAAGGGTGAGTTAAATTTTTTTGATAAAATAAATAAGAGACATGAGAATTATTAAATGTTTTCTCACATAATTTTCAAATCATAGTATGGTTCAGAAATATGAACATTCTTTATAATTGTTTTTTTTTCTAGTTAAATTTTGTGTGTGTTTAAAATATTTTTTGCTGTTTATTTCTTTATAAGCTAGAGCAGTTTTTTTTGTTCATATATTAATATTCAATTTATTATGTTTTTTTACAAATTATAGGGGAGGGGAAGAGAATGAATTTTTCATTTGAAAATAACTATTTTATCACAGTTATAAAATTTATAACTTAATTCAATATGTTTCTACTTATCTCTTTTCTAATAATTGATGGCAAGATAAGTTTTTAAAACCTTTTTTAAAAAATAAGGGTATAGTTAAGTTTATTAATTGATTATTTGACTTTTTCACCAGCCCTGCTATGATAAAAGATATTGGATCTGAATGGGTCATCCTTGGACATTCAGAAAGGCGTAATGTTTTTGGAGAAAATGATGGTGTAAGCTCTAAATTCTCTAAATATTTATTTAAAAAATTTATCAATGTATATTTTTATATAACCATTGCTTGAATATATTTGAATTCTGTGTATCTTTCTTTCATGAATAAATACTTACTTTTAGTGATATAAAATTACATGTATCCAAAAATTTTAACATTGTTTAATTTGGTTAGGAAAGATTAAGTAATCTCTTTTCAGTTAAAAGATGTTTCATGCTATTAGTTTTTCTCATTAACAGTAAATAAAAAAAGTAAATCTAAAATAAGATTGTAATTGAATGAAACAGAATCTCCAGTAAAATAAAATGGAGTTCCATCATACTTAAGTATTATGATTTTTAAGTATTTCCATATCAGTCATTTTTTATAAATAGGGAAGAGTTTTGTTATGAATTGCTCTATTTCTAACAGTTAGTTGAAGTTATTTTCATTCTATGCCATTTTGAAATAAATTAAATTGAATTTTTTTTTTCCTAATGCATTTCAATATAATTTAAAATGGCCATACATTTAATTTACAATAGGTTATTTTAAAAAAAAGTTGAAATTTTTTTTTTTTAAAAATTAAACTCTTTATTACTTAAGAAACATTTTGGTTTTTTATTCTAATCACTTATAAACCTAGATTTTAATCTCTTCATATTTTTGCTTGGAATATTTAATAATTCTTTACGTGAATTTTTTTAAGATGCATTATTTATAATGACTGTCACATAATATATTGAACAGTTACCCATTTACATTACTATTAAGACAATTTTTCAGAAAAATTAGTAACCAAATCACTAAGTTTCATCTCTTTATAAATAACTGAGAAAAATTCATACTGTAATTTTTTAATAGAATTCTTAAATAAAAAGTTTTAAAGTGTAATATACTACAATTATATTGAGTTGGAATTGTTTTCATTCTTGTGCTTATTTATTATTTTATTCATTTTAACATGCTTGGGGGGGAATGCAAAACAGACAGTCCATGAAAATGATGTATTTCAGCTGCATATTTTGTGATTATAGAATAGAGATAATTTCATATAATTTTGTTTGTTATTTAAACTGCAAATTAAAAAAAATTCATTGAAGTTAAAATTAAATTTCTATGTATGTAACACTGGTGTAGCTAGTCCTGAGTAGGGCTCCATATCAAAATTTCTTGCACATTCTTTTTAGATGCCCCTTAATATATTAATAATTTTATTCCTCATATGTTGGGGCCCCTGTAGCTTGGGGGGGCCCCATATCATTGATACAGCGGTACGTAAATACAATATGAAAGCATTTAATTAAATACTCAATGTTACTTTTCCTTGAAGTTCATTAAAAAACTTTTCATGTTTTATAGCTAATTGCAGAAAAGGTTGGACATGCTCTTTCTGAAGGAATCAAAGTAATTGCATGTGTTGGTGAACTTCTAGAAGAAAGGGAATCAGGAAAAACAGAAGAGGTTGTCTTCCGTCAAACGAAAGCTATTGCAGGTATTCAAATTCTGTCCTTTGAAATACATTGAATTTACCATTCTGAGCATTTTAACTGGACCAAAATTAAATTTAAAAATAAAAGTAAAGACATTGGTGAAATTGTTGAATCGGCCACTGGTCCGCCAAATTTTGAGAAATCGCCAATTTGGCGTGTTTTGGAGTAGCAACCCTACCACAACAGGCACCGCCAGAGCGCGAAATTCAAGATAGTGGAAAAGAAATCATTAAAAAAGAAGCATTTTAAAGTTTTGAAACTGAAAATTATTGCAAAAATTATGTGATTTAAAAATGAAAATAATTCCACTTACCTTAAAAAAATGCTGTTTTTTGCCGACATTTATGATGATGAGCCTGGCTGAACATCGTCATCGTCTGGCATAATTTGCTGTTCCTGCTCCTGCGTTCTGTCCTGTAGCAAAGGGGGGAAACACTAGCGTCATCTGCTAAAAACCTTTGGAATACTTCGTTCTGAACAGAGTGGAAATTTCTTCTTCTCCACATAAATTCATGCAGATAAGAATCAAACATATCCTCGGTTCGATTTGTCGTATTTCCGAGGAAACGTTTGATTCTGCTCCACGAGCCCTCAATGCTATTGGTATGTGCACCTGTTTCTCATCACTAACAAAACTTTACACATATCCATGTTACTCAATTCAAACCATGACCCTTTTCTGACACTCCGAGACACATAATGATTGTCCTCTTTTACACTTGACTGATTCCTACAGTACCATTCAAAACCATCATAACTTTCTTTCCCGTTCTTTCTCTCAATTCCATACGCTTTCCACATTTCGGACATACATACAATGATCCAATCAAACCTTCTTTCATGCACCATTTTAAAACTGATTTCTTACCAAAAACAGGCAAGAGAGAAAAAAACGTTTCCGAGTACTTATCATACTTTTCCATACATTCATTCACATTCACTCTAATAGCATCGCTGGACATCGTGATAACCTGTAAAAATTTATACGGAGAAAAATAATTAAAATTACCTGAAAAAGCAATTTTACACCGAAAGAACAAAGGCCAAAATTCAGCTGCTGTAACAGAACGTCCGGAGCAAGTGAGAAAGTGCCGGTTGGAAAAACAAAAAGGCCCCTAAAAAAATATACTGCGCATGGTCAATAACTAATAACAGTAATTTTTAAACTAATAAAAATTTACTGCCCATGCACGAAGTGATCCGTTAAAAGTTAGTAACTTTTCCCAGAAAAATGTTCAAGAAAAGAAATTAACTGCACATGCGCGAAATTGCGGTGATATATTGAAAACTGTAAAATTAAAGAAATATACTGCGCATGTGCGAAATTCTGTCGATCCGATTTCTCCCTCAAAAGATACAAAAATTAGAAGGGTTACCAGATTTGGCGCAGTTATCGATTTGACGAGAAAACCCTTGGCGGGATAAGTGGCCGATTCGACAATTCAACTAAGACATTTTATTAAGGTAACCTAGAACTGTATATTTTGAAATAAACATTAAACTCTTTAAAAAATTTTACAAAAAAAAAATATTTTTTTTTTATGCCATTGTAAAAAAAATAAAATATTAGTTGAGTAACATTATTTTTGATTAGTAACTAAAATGTTATCTTTTAATGAAAAGAAATTTTCTTTCAACAACTCAATGGATTGCATGTAAATTGTATATTTTAAAATAAGGATTTGCCACTGCTATGTGAAATATTAATAGATATTTGAAATAATCTTGTAATAAAATACTAACATGATACCTTCTGTTTGATTTACTTAGTAATTAAGTTAAAAGACAGTAATTTTTTTTTAAAAAAATATTTTCAAAATTCAGGAGAAAATTACTTTTTTAGTATTAAGTTACAGTTAAGAAATGAGCTTTTTGATTAAATAGTTCCGAGTAAACTATTCTGCAGTTGGGAAACAAGTTGTTTTTATGAAACTTTTTTTCAAATACAGGAGCATAGAAAATTCTTGTTGAATGGTTAATTTCAATTAATAATTATAGTAATTTTAATACACATCACATTTATTGACATTTAACATTATATGAATATATTGTAATTAAGTGAAACATGTGAATTTTATCATGCATTGAGAAATTTGTTACACACGTTTTCTATATTCAGTTGAAAAACTTATGTGATTTAATGTATAAAATTCCTAAAACATATAAGGACCTTCTAAAGGGCGTATTATTTAATAATATTTCAAATATGCAAAGTTAATAAATATTTACAAAATATTGTAGTATAAAATATTCAATTAAAGATTAAATTGAAAATTTATCGTATATAAACCAAGCAAATATTACCATGCAATTTAAACAAATAAAATAATTTATAACATTAAAAACCTAGATATTCATCTAACAGTAATACTGAAATGGATTTTCAATAACAGCAAGAAAAGAAACTACTTAAATATTAGAAAAGTGCAGTTGAATTGGGCTGTTTTTATGACTACCAAAAATTTCTTTGTAGAAAATATATTCAATGCTACAAACTTTACTAGTCACTAAAAGAACAAATGAGTGCATTTCAGCTCATGTGCTGTGCAACACATTTTTGATTGTAAAAGCAATATATTTGTTTGAACTAAAAACAATGAAGCACAGGATTGTTGTGTTCGAGTTAGGCGGGACATTTTGTGGCTCTACTTGTTACAGGATCATGACATCACTTGAATTGATCCCATTAGAATCAAAATCCTCTGTATCTGCATTTTTATGAGCAACTTGATGTTTGTCTTCTTTGGTACCATTAATTCAATGAACTTAATTTTTTAAACTAGTTGGTATTCTCTAATCTTTTTTTTTTTTTTTTGGTATTGAAGTATAATTTTAGTTTGATCGAAATTGAAATAACAGGAATAAGTTTTAGTACACTTGTTGTTTTAATGCTCTTTTTTTTTAGCCTCAATTTTTTTTTGTCAACAGATTTGATTTCTTCTATTGTGACCTGTTTTTCCTGCTGAATATACACCTAACTCTTTTTTTACACTGCCTTTTTAGCATGATTTTGAAATAACATGGTTTATCAATACTCTCTTACACAAAGTTTTTGTTCTAGCACGAATCCCTCCCCTAATTTTTTCTGTAGCTACGAGGAAGCCCTGAATATTATTACTTTTTTCTTTATTTTATTGTTCTTCAACTTGAACACAGCATTTCGTTTTTCAATGTAATTGTATTTTGTGTTAAAGTGCTCAGTTCGTAGGGTGTAATGAATAATTTCAATAAGGTTCTAAAAGTTAATGTTCAAACTAAAGTTCTTTTTAATTAGATGGTCAAAGTAGGTGGGTAAAGATCAGCCTTTTTTCACCCATTGGCAAATTCATATGTAATTTTTTTTAACACTGATAGTCAGTTAAAATGGAAATAACAGGTTTTTTTCAAAAAAAAATCTTTTATTAAATAGAGAAAACAGGGAGAAAAATGTTAAACTATTTGTAACAAATGCCTTCAATTATATTTCCTTCTTGCTTTCACTGGTTGAATCGTCACTGGACCATTCAGTAGCAACGACTTGAAGTGTATCTGCATATCCAAGACTTAGTGTTTTAGTCTGAGTGTGATTATGGTGCGAGTATCCCAAGTGCCAAAGTACAGATGCAACATGTGCGCAGCATCAAACAACTCTACCACTAACTTTGCACTGACAATACCATTCAATGTTTGGATTATGACCTATACCTGTTCTTATTCATATGTTATATACTTTTGAATCTGTGTGTAGTGATCTCAACTGGAGTCGAATAACTGAGGAATCTTCTCGATTTACGTAAAGAGAGTACAGCTCCGATTGATTAAGGTGTTCATGAGTGTATGATCGGCTTTTGTTAAGCTGATATATTTCAAGAGTTAAATATCGTAGCTCCTTCCATGTTAATCATGGAAAATCTTGAAGATCAGAGTCGCTTAACAAAGTCCATATCCTTTTTCTTGCCCATTCGATCAATCTGACCGATTCGTGGACAAGCTATTTTGTTTCATATCGCATCAACAGGCTTGATGCACCAAAACAAATGAATGTCAGTTTAAAAGGTTTATTGTAGTATTTGAGAGACCAAAAAATATAGTGGTGTTTAAAGTGCATAACAGTTTTTTTTAAAATGAAAGTTAGAAAAAGTTCTTCAAATAACAAAACTCAATGAATTTGCCAAGTTTGATGACTTTTTTTATGTGACTTGCTATTTTTTTCTTACTATTTTAGAATAAAAGTAAAGATCAATACCTAAAGTTCACATAAATATAATAATATAGCTCCAATAAATACTTTGAATTTTCATGACTATAATGGGCAAATAAAGGCTGATCTTTACCCACCTCCTTTCTAATATAATTTGTGTTAATGATAATTCTTTTTATTCAAAGTTGTTAATAGTTTATGAAATTTTTCATTGAGATCAAAGCAGATAGTTGTGTTAGACATAGCTGAAACATTTGATGATAGCAATTTTGATCCAGTTCGTACTATAAACATGCACGCTTGTTATCAAGCAGAGATGGATAGTTGTTAGTTAGTAGTTTTATTCCAAATTTTAGTTTGAATTTTTCTAAGTTATATGTATTTACAGACTAAATTTTCACTATACACTGATTTTAATTTTTTTTGTTATAAAAATGAATTGTTTTTGTTTTATAAAAAGGAACATGTATTTCATTATTACTTTTTTGCATAGTTTTTTTTATCTTGCACAATTTTTAAAGTTGTGGAACAAATCCCCAAATTTACCATATGACGCATGTATTTTTTTACACTAATTTTTTTTGCATGGTTTTCTGAGGAACATATCTATGATGTAAAAAAAAAAGAGTTGGATGTATTCAAAAATAAATAGTTATAATAATTGTCAATCTTTTTTTACCATTATTGTGTATTTATAATTCCTACAAAAAATTAAATGGATTTTTTTTTTCCTAACTTGAAACCACTTGATATGTGAAAATGTTCAAATAACATGTCTAATTGACAAGTAAGATTTTTTGAGCCTTTGATGCAGAAAACTGTTACATAAAATGTTTTTAGATGACTGGCAATGCAATTATACCCCACTTTGAATGTGTTGTTGATGTAAGCAATATTGTGCATGTGTGTGTGTGTTAAATGGGCAAGACAAATGGGATTCTTCTCACTATTCCCATAAGTTGTTTCAGTCAGTTCATGTTGTGGATCCATTCCGTTACAAATTACATTATACTACTAAAAATCATGGTTCATTTTGAATTTTGGACATTTCTTTGAATTTTTAGAGAAATATAATGAAATGTTTAGTAATTTTGGTCATATAAAAGAATATGCTTAAAACTGCATTTCTCATTGAAGTTTCAGAGACTTGTATATTTATGAACTGTCAGAAAGCTTAAAATGAATGTATTTTTATATTGTAGAAAGCTGGAAACGATTTTTGCAAATTATTTTATTATTTGTGATGTTGTGTGCATTTTCATAAAAATAGTACTTATATGCATGAAGATGTAATTTTTTTTTTAAAACTTCTAAAGTGTTTCAATTTTTTTAAATAACCAAAATTTACAATTTTTTTTTTTTTACAACATTTACAGAAATGTAAGTTTTTGTAAGTCAACTATTGTACTAAAATTTGAAATGAAAATTATGAATAATCAATGAAATATGAGCATTTAAAGTTTTTAATACATATGTAAAAAAAGTAGTTTAGTATATATGTCAATATTTTTTTCATAACTTTGTAGCCTGTAATATAGAGCAACTAATGTTAAAAAAACAAAATATCAATTGAATATGTGGGGGAAATTTAGAAATGTCTGAAATACAGTAAGCCATATTTCTGTTATTTTTTAAAGTAGCTGGATGACAAAGGAGTTTTTAATGTCAGTTTTAATTGTAAGTTTCAGGATTATTTGATTGAATTATCAAAATTTACAAATGTTTTAAATATAATAAATTTGTTAAATATTATGAGATAAGTAGCATTTAATTACAGTATGCTTCATTTTAAAGGTAACTGTTATATATAATAAACATGCATCAAATGCTGACCTCTCTATTTTTTAATGTACAAGTTATTTAATGTTATTGGTTGAAAAAAGATAGGCCAAGAAGAGCAAAACTCCATTATTCCTGAGTTTACCATGCAAATAATTAGTTCTCAGATCATAGGAATGCTATTGATTATTTGTTTTATTTTTGATGGATTTATTTTAAAGGCTGTCATTAGTTTTGAAGGGGAAAAATTATTGCTGTCCAGTTATGCATCATTTTAATAATCTTTCATTAATGTTAAGTGCGCAAATCCTGATGCATGTTCCATTAAATATTAATGTTGATTAAGAAGATTATAAATTATAGTACTGAATTTTAAGTAGACTTTTATTATGAGTTTATGTGAATACATTTTTGTATTAATTTAATCATTAATATAATTTTTTAGGTTGTATAATTTTGTTTTAAACAAACAAGCTTGATTGGATATTTGTTTCCATTACCCAGATTAAAAAAATTGAGAAATTTAATATTTACTTATTGGTTAAAAATGATTTTGTATTATGTACAAGATTGAAGTACATACATAGATCATGTACAAATAACAGCAATGTAATGTATAATATTTAGTTTATAGAATTTTATTAATATATTTAAAAATAAATTTATTTTTCAACTTTAAAAAGTATTCCTATTGTAGTTACTGTAAAATCCAGCATAAAATGTGCACCCATACTTTAAAGCTGCAATTTTTAATTATTAGATATATATTTGCTGTATAACATGCACCCTCTCTTTTATGAAAAAACCTAAAATATACATGCGGAATGTTCTTGTGTTTTAAAGTAATTTATTTGAGGTATTACACCAGGCGTTTGAAAAATAGTGTACTTGTAGAACTACAGCCCTTTAAGTTCATTAGGTATGTCATTTCCTTTGAATAAAGAGTATGTTGATCCATATAGAAGCCTAATTTTCTTCTATGCTCATCTTTTTGCTATTTTCAAATTTCTCATTTTTATACCCAGCATATAACGCACACCTGTAAATTTCGATCTTATTTTTTGTGTGCATTATGTGCCAGATTTTACGGTATATAATTATTAAAATTACAATTCTGTTACATTAACTATTCATTTATTCAAAGGGAAATTGTTATTTTGCTTTTTGCTCCACATGCCTTAAAATTCTTTTTTAATATTTAAATTAGATTTTAACTGTTTTAATAATTATAAATAATGACTTTTGATACATTCATGGATTGTATTGGGAAGTGTTAATGATGTATTTCTATTGATACTTTAGATAAAGTGACTGATTGGAGTAAAGTTGTAATTGCATATGAACCAGTTTGGGCTATTGGAACTGGAAAAACAGCTAGTCCTGAGCAGGTAGGAATTTTCTGTTTTTTATTTATTTTTAAATAAGTAACCCTAAACACACACACATAATAGTGCTGGGACTGAGTGATAACCGTGTAACTAAAAGTATGGTTTCACATATAAATACATATAAATTATATTTAGATGGGGCCAGAGATGAAAGAAACTAATCATTTAGAAAAATTTTTAATAAAAGACGAGATAACACACATACAAATTTGTAAGCGGAAGCTATTTTGTTGTAGAAGGTTTCATAAAATCTAAGTGGTCTGCCAGCTCAAAGATTTTTTTTCTCCATAAAAGTTTCTTGTAGTATGCAAATAATTTTTTATTGCTTTTGTTGAAAAAATATGCTCATTGTTTAAGTATTTTCTAAAATTTGTAACTTTTTTCAATTAAGCTAAGGCTTTCTGTCAAATTCCCAACTGTCATTCGATCTTCTGATTGAACTGGGTCTAAAGATTCGGACCTTTTCACTGTCTTGCTTTTGCTTATGCATTTCTATGAGCTCCTGATTGTGAGAATTTAGCAGTTCTTGAACGTCATCACTATCCACTTCTAAATATATTTGCTGGCAAGATCAGCAAATTCTTCAATCACATTACCAATTTTTTTTCTTCAAACAAAAGACGAATGGACAAGATTCGAAAATCTCTTAACTCTGGGATTGCGTAAGTTGAGGTGTTACTGTATATATATTTTCTTTAATGATTTATAACATCGTATTTGTTTATCTGTTAAATTTAGTGACATGGTAAACAAGGATATAATTTTTTTTGGTTCAGGGAAACATTTTTTAATTAAATATAAACTGTGCCAATTAAAGTTGGATTATAATAAATTTGTTCATTAGCTTTCTATATTGATTACAGAAACTTGATGTTTCAATTATTTATGGTTAAAAGTGGGAACCTTGTATACAAAGTTTGCTTAAAATATAGCCAGAATGCTTTTATCTAATGATACACACGTTATTTTTTGTTTAGTAAACAATTTCTAATAAAATACATTTTGTGTTATATTGTTAATTGTCCCATAGCTTCTTTCACTTAGATAACTTTCAACATTTCTTAGAACTTTAATTTGAGTAATTACTCTATATTTTATTGCCAAATAAATATCCAGATGAGTAGTAACTGAATTTGTGAATTAAAGATTTTGTAAAATGTTTTTATTTTGAACTCAATGCAATTGATTTAGATGAGTAGTTTTTAAACTTGATTATAATTTGTGTTAATTTTACTGAAAACTTTTTTCAGGCTCAAGAAGTTCATCAACAGCTGCGTAAATGGCTGGCTGACAATGTGTCACCAGATGTTGCTAAAACAACAAGAATTATCTATGGTGGTATGTATATTGAATTATTAAAACAAAAAATATTGTATGAAATTGTCAATTAAAAATATGGATGATGTAGAAATTATGTTTTTATTTTATGCAAATAAATATTGTAAAATTTTTTAATGCATTAATTTTAGCAGGAACATTTTTTAAAAAAGGTTTCAACTTAAGATTTTGGAGTTATATGAAAATTTTATATTATAACTCTTTTAAAATCTTAATTATTTCCTAATTTGTAGAAATTTTTAAAATCATTAACTTAATTTATAATTTATTTTCATTTGGTCAATACCTAAATACATTACCAAGGGTGTTATTATTTTTAATAATTATATCACCTGAGAAAGATGATTGTACTCATAATGATAAAACAAAGCTTCAATTTATTTATAAACTGCAGAGCTTTATATAATATACAGCATTAATAAAGGAATTGATGGAAAATATCTTAAATTAAGTGAAGCAACTTGGAAAACGAAGGTGAATGAGAGGTCACTGTGGAGGAAACTTCAAAGGAAGGCACTGGTCCACAAGGGGTTGCCTTACCAGATATGATGTTGATGAAATGAAGCAAAATTGATAATCTTGCATTCCTTTAGTCTTGATTAAAAAGTTCAAAGGAATTTTGAATAATTAAGAAATGATGTAAAACTTTCAGCAAGAAGGAGGCTTTCAAATTAAGATTATGTGGAAAATTTGCTCTTCCTTCATTTTTAAATTTGTCTACAAATAATATTATTTCTGTTTTTTGTTTATTATACATAAATGCTGTATTTTCAAAAAGAATTATCATGTTTTGGGTCTCATTATAATGCTTAAATATATATTTGAAAATTGTTTTGAAGTTTCTCTTTAAAGATCAAGGTTTATAGTTAATTAATTTATTTGAATTGGAATGCCTTATTTGTTTTTAAAATACAAGACAAAACCAGTGACGTAATGGAGAATTTTAGGTCCCGCCCCTGCAAAGTGAGATTTTGGATCCCCAGCCAGGTCTTATCCAAGATTCCAAAACCATAACATAGGCTTTGGGCCTCCTAGAGTCCCCACACACACATGATGCAGGGGTGTATGTTTTGCCTCTGGACAAAACCATGATATGTTTGTTTCTAGAATGCTATGATTTTCAGTTCATTGCAGTCACTTTAAATTTTCTACCTTGTGTGAACCTGTACTTTTATTTGAAAGGATATTTTAAAATTTATTTTTCCTTTTTTGTTCATTTTTCTTTTGTATTTTGGGAGTACAACAAGGCCATGGTTTTATTCACTGTATTTATAAATCTATTACAATCGTCACCAGTCATAAATTTATTGGGAGCATGAATAGTTATGCTTATTTTAATTAAATTTTATTCCCATTAAAGATAAAATATATTCTTTTTTTCTTAAGGTTCTGTAACAGCTGCTAATTGCAAGGAATTAGCCAAGAAACCAGATGTTGATGGCTTTTTAGTTGGAGGAGCTTCTTTGAAGCCAGAATTCGTTCAAATCATAAATGCCAAGCAGTGAGATTGAAATTGATTTTTCCATTCATTTTTCATTTCTGACTGCAATATAGCAAAGATTAAAAGAAGCTTAGTCTACATTTTACAAATCAGATATGTGTGTGATATGTGTATTCAAAAATTTGTAAAAAAATCTCGTTTCCTATGACTTTTTATATCCTATCTTCTCTTGTGTACAGTTTATAAGTTATTAGATTTGCAAGATTGATTTTATATGAAAAAAATATGTCTGTTAATTGCTAATCAAGGTGAATCATATCTTATATTTTACTCATTGATGTTTATGCTATAATTAAACCGCTCAAATTTGTTCTTTTGTCATATGGTTTGTTGTATATTTGAAACAATTGATCTGAAAGTATTAAATCCATTTGCATGAGTAATTCCTGTTACATCAGCAATAAAAAAAAATTGAAACTTTCTTTTAGTTTTTCAATGAAACAAATGTTTGTACCTTAATCTCATTACTATGCAATATTATATTAGTTGTAGAAATTACTGCTCGGGTATTAAAATTATTGCATACTGGAGAAAAATATCATTGCTACACTCCTAAAATATTAAACCGCTTTTGTCAGAATAATTTCAATAACAGGAGTCTCGACTATTACTGATCAATAGCTTGATTTTCTGTGATGATGATGTTGTACCCTTGATAAATCAGATTGTGCCATGGGCAGGGATGGCAGTTCTTGCCAAATCTTTTATGTTGTCTTCATAAAGGTTTATGTCCATGCCAAAAGGCTCTCTGATGTCATAGGTAAGGATAAGAGGTTTGTAGCTACCGCTGTATCAATGATATGGGGGCCCCAACATGTATAACTAAAGTTCACTAACAGGGCTTCCATATCTAAAAAAGGGCCCTAAAGGAATTTTGATACAGAACCCCCTTAGAGCTATCCACGAGAGTGCAGGGCAGCTAAGGATATGGGACCTTGTCAACTTGGTGTATAAAAAAAAGAATCAGTATTAAATTGTTAATATTTTTTATCTTCAAATTCTGAATATTCAATTTGAGTGAAACAGCTTATGTATTTGTATATGTTTCAATGTTAGTATAAGTAAAAATGATAAATTTTTTTGGGAACTAGTTTGACATGGCGCGATAAAGAATCGTGCCAAGCAGCATAAGTCGTTCGAATGGAATCAAAGATGGCAGCCTAGCGGTAAGAGATCATCAGGAAAATAATTTTAAAGAACTTTTGAAATACATTATTCTTCATTTGAAATAAATTTTATAGGAAGAGATTGAGAATAACCAAGATCACAATAAAAAAGATCATATTTACTAATAGTAATTAAGAAAAATATCCTAGTACTCGCCCATGATATTAGAAATATCCGTATTTGAAAATAGCACAAAATAAAACAGAAGATTGAAATAATAGCTTACAATAGAGCAAACGCAATTGAAATGGCTAAATTGTTAAAGAGAGCGAATTAAAATCATCTGAAATTAATAGGATTACCCGCGGGGAAAAAAACCTAATAAAAATTTACTGTAATATACGTTATCCTCATGGCAACCACATTGCAGGATGTTAAAAATATCAAGGTAACCATATTGTAATGTTATCGCCCATCTTGGGGAACATAACAACTTAGCGCATAGACCCAGGATATCAAGCTAGCACCTTTTTTTAAATAAGAAACTGAAAACCATGCAAAAAATGTTTTAATTCATAAAGCAAAACACTATATTTTTTGTAGCTGTTCATTTTTATAATTTGCTTTATTGGCTTTTAAGAAGAATTAATTTACCACTAAAGTTGTTCAAGAATAGCTGTATTAAAAGTGACATTTTTAAAAATAATAGTCTGACAAAACCCAGCATTAAATATTAATTTTTTTAGTTCTACATGTAAATTATATCATCAAACCGAAAATATTTTTTCAAAACTAATGTTTGAATCGTTATAAAAACAACAGCAAAAAAAAGAGGGGGGGGGGGAGATTAATCAAAGTATGATTAAACTTTACTGAGAATAAATACTCCAAATTTAAAGTGTTTATTAAATTCTTTCAAATTAACATTCCTGATATTTGATTTGCATTGAAATTTTGGAATTTTAAATAATTTCCAGTGGGAGAATTATATCATACTACCACATATAATCCTTTTCATAGTAGGTGCTTTATAATTAATAACAGCAAACAATTATAAAATTTTGGTGTATTATAAAATATTTTGAATCTGAAACCTAGGTTTTCAGTGTCAAAAAATCTTATCTCATAGTTTTATTTTTAAGAATATGCTATTTCTTCAAATATCCCTTTTTATGATAAAGATTCATTTTTAGGGAATAAGTGTAAGGGACAGATCAATTTGGACAGATTTGGCTTGTAATATTTTGTTTCCAGATTTTCAATATATCAAAATAACTGAGGCATATTTTGGAAGAAAAATAGTCAATTTTGTGACTCTTTTTGATGGATTCAATCAACTTTTTTTTGTAGATACAGTTATTTTTTTTTTTGTATATAGTTTTTTCCTTAGTTGTAAAAGGAATGTATTGTAAATTCTGAAGCAGCTTAATGATTTAATTGAAAAAAAGTGAAAGAAAAGAGGTTTTTTTTTATGATGTTTTATTATAAAAATGAAACTTAAAAATATATCGACTGTACAAATGCTATAAAAACAATTTTACGTTTGTTTCTAATGCTGCAGTGCTACTCTAGCACTCTGAACCAAAAAAATAAATTATTTAAAAATACATCGTAGTATAACTCAATCCATAATATCACTGCTTCATTACCATACTTGGCACTTGTTCTGTCTGTTCATTGGCGAATCTGGGGGACATTGAAATTCTTTGGCAAATTCTTTGAGATTGGACATAGGGCCGATGACTCTGTAATAAAATTAAAATGATATATTTAAAACATTAAACAATACATAAATACAATAATTCGATAAATTCTGCATATGTTGTGATTGCTATTTACACCATGAAAGTAATTATTAGAAATATCTGAAAGTTTGAGAGGGCATGGCGACTTTATGTTGTGACTTCATGTAATGACGTTATGTTGACTGACATTTTTTGTCTGAGTGTCATCGTACATGGGGTGGGGTTTGGTAGTTACCCCCCCCCCTCATAAACCAACTGATTTTTAATTTTTGTCATGAAGTTTCCACCTCGGCGCTGTCGTCCATGTCTTAAAATAAAGCCCTTCCCCTGTAGTAGTCGTGTTACCTTAGTGGCCATGGTCACGAACTCGTGGCCGGAGTTGTTGAGAGTCGTAGGTTATAGTCCTGGTGCTACTGTAGACCTGCCTTGTAGAGAGGCTGATGCACATAAAGTCTGTCGTGGCTCAAAGTCATGGCGTGGTGTAGAAGTTCTTAGAGGGGTATCAACTTGAGTGTCGTTCTCGTTGACCGAGATTCAAAATTACGAGGTCCATAGCCAATAACCCTCGCAATTGCTTTTGAGTGCGACGTTAATAAACACTCACAACCCCTTCCCCTATAAAAGAGTGGCCGCGGTAGCCAAGTGGTCAAAGGCATCGGATCATGGCTAGCGTATCATGAGTTCGAGCCCAGTACCACTGAAGACCCGCCGTGTAGGGGAGCGATACACGTTAAATCTGTCGAGAGCTCAAACGTCCTCTCGGGTGTGTTGTGGTAGTTAGGAGAGGAGGGGTGCCAGCTCAGGTGTCGTCTGCGTCACTTGACCATGGTTCAAAATTACGTGGTCCATCGCCAAAAGCCCTCGTGTATATAGCTGAACATTGCAACGTTAATATTCACTCACTCCCTATAAAAGAGGTCGATGGAAGCCATTGTGTCTTATGGTCCATTGAAGTCCATTTTCTCGAGTTTTGTTAGTGAATAGAATTGTCACTATTTGTCTGTTGCGAACCTGAGGGAATTTCATGAACGTCCATTTAGCTGATACTGAGTAAAAATAAAATATGGAAAGTCAATTCTCTGGATCATTTTCTGGTTATATCAGAGTGATCAAACTACTATGGGAAAATTCCAGTCAATTTGCTTATACATTAAAAAACTTCTTAAAGCTTTCAAATTTAAAACATGTGGCTGTGTGAACAATGCCCAGGTGTAATTCCATCAGGATGAGGCAACCATCCATAAACCATGGTTTACCCATGGCCGTGCTCTGAGAAATATTCTCACAACGCCTAATTTCACTTTCTGGAGATATTCATTGCGCAAGTATTCGATCTTTCAGCACTTCACTATATTTTGAAGGGTTATCTGAAGTCGAAAGTTTTTACTAAAAAATCCACTTTGGAAGAAATAAAAGTTACTATTGAACATTAAATTATATCGTTCGAAAAACCAATTATAACATACTTCGTGAAGTGGACTCATTTCAGAGTAATTCCTTCCTGAGTGAATGATAATAGAGGACAATTACAAGACATTTCCCTTAAATTGTGTTCTCAAAGTGTTCTCGTGCCGTAAATAGAAATGGCAAAATATGCCGACTTTAGTGATGTAATATATATATATATATAAATCCATCAGTTATTTCTGAGGAAATCTGTACATGGAATGAACTTCACCCTAATGTGGTTATTTATAATATTTTTGCAATCATGATGTAGTTGATCCAGTGGTGGTACACGGACCGCTCATGTGTGTGTTGGGGGGGGGGGAGGATTCTCTAAAAAATACGTAGACGAATGCCCTGAGGGGTAATCTATGGCAAAATTAAAAATCTGTTGTCCTATGGAGGTACACAAGGGGGCAGGGAGGTACGCCAATGAATGGATCTATTTTTCAAGGAAACAAGCATGCTTCTTTTGTTCGTGATTGGTTCTTTAAAGAAATGATATTAAATAATCTGATTTTTCTCAATAGGACTCTTGTTTTGAATATAGATCAGAGGCATTGCTACCACCGTATCGATGATACGGGGCATCCAATCTACAGGGGCAGAAACGTCTTGAGGCCCTACGCAAAAGTATAACTTGTCTCCCTAGGCAAAAGTAGGCACCACCTTTGACCCACAAAAGTAGACAGTGCATAACATTCTCTGTCAAATACTTGTACAAACCAGAAGCAAAAGAAATGTGTATGGCTTACAAGCGCACAAACGGGCTCGACCGACTGCCGCTGTTAGACTGAAGGAGTAATGATGTTGTATGGTGGTAGGCCTAAGCATATTGAAAAATTATTAACTTAGTGGGAATAAAGACTTCATTCAAGAGAGATGTTTAGAAACAACGTTTAATATCGGGAGACAAGGTGAGAATGAATATACAAGTACATTACATAAAACTGTTTAACAATTTTTACAGCGCCATCTGTTGACATTTACACAAATCTAATGTACATATCAAACTACACAATATTTAACACCTATACATGGACTACGGTCATCACATGTAGCCAGTTGGCATATTGTCCGAAATTACCAGTTTTTCGGAGAAATACAACCGGAAATAACATTTGATATTTGAAATTGTTTGAATCAAACGAGACGAGGTCCTGGACCTAGTCTAGTTAGCCCATGCCTTAAAACGTCCCTGTTCAGGGGCCCAATATATTTGAGCAAAAATCGTAAATTGTTATGTATGATCCCATGAAGTTATGTATGAGCTCTATGTAGAGCTCTAATTTCCAAAAGAGGGGCCCCAAAGAATTTTGATGCAGGGCCCACTCAGGACTAGCTAAGCCATTGTTATAGATTTCATTGAATTGGACGTAAAATGTGTGTGTATATATTATAACGTAGACTTATAGTTATAAAATTATTAAAAGTATCCTGTAATCTATTTGAATGATTTTTTCCAATTTATTTTTAGTTAATATGAGAATAATAGGCAGAATAAATAGGTCATTATTTACCTGAATTGTGGTGGGCTATGAGATCCTGATATGATTCTTAATTTTAGAACTTCTGGTCTATACTTTCCACACCATACCTAGAATAATATTAGTATAAATAACGTGAAACACTTTTTAATACAATTTTTAACTGCAAGGACAATTCTATGAAATAGGTTTTTAATAAAGAATCACTTTAAAATTTTAGAAGTTAATGTAAAATCTTACATTAGCTGCACTAATCCAAAATAGTTGACTTGGTGTGTATTTCAATCCTGGCAATTTAGGCTCCATGCCATGGTCTTTTGCCCATGATTGATATGCCTGAAAACCAGAATAAAAACATTAATAATGTATTGTGTGTCTTAATTTCTATTCCATTTGTGTAAATTATTATTTTGGATACAACAGTAGAATCTGAAATCTTTTCACAGTGGAAAAAAATTGAAGCTATTATATTGTGCGCATTATTTCACCTATAAATATGTATATAGAGACAGAAAGAAATCTTTGATATGAAATTGGTTTTTATAATATATTTGTAAGGGGAAGTGTAATGAGAAGCAAAAACATCAAAAAGTATTCTAAAGCATTCTTTTAAAAAAAAGAATTAATATTTTAAAAATTACACTTTATTAATTTGTGTTTTCTTTATAAATTTATGCAGTTGAGAAAGGAGAAAAATGAAAATATAATTTAACTGAACTTTTTTTTTTTGATAAAAGGTTTCGTAATACTCTAAATCTTTTCTTGTTGAACTTTTTTTTGTATGATACATATGATATCAATTGGAATATCATTATTCCATAAAGATTAAAATATTCTAACGGTCCAGGAAGATTTCGTTCATGTTTTTAATCAAAGTTTTAATAATGACAATCATTGTGGTAGACACAGAAAGAAAAAAAATCAACTTCTCTATATATATTATACAAAATACGCATAAAATAACCAGTTGTTTGTGTGTAAAATGCACAAACGTTGGAAAGTCCGACTATATACACAGTGTAACATCTTAAGACTTCTTGAGGCCCTGGACTCTATGCAAAAGTAAGCCTCAATTGCCTTGCGTGGTAGGCTCACTTGCTTCCGCAAGAAAAACTAAATACCATATCTGAAGGAACCCTATTATAAATCAACTTTCAGACTTTTGCCTTTGCCCCTTTTAGGTTAACATTTAAGCAAGTATATGAAAAAATTTTCTTAAGTAAATTCCCAAAACATTTATCAACGCACATAAATAAATTCATTATGCGAACTTATACGCTGTTTCATCGGTGCATACGGGGACACACGAGTTCATCTTAAATTTTTAATATTTTTTTATTTATTTGTCTTACTCCGGTCTGGCCTCCAAATATTCTAAACATCTTGAAATTTAAGAATATCTTTTGTTTTTCACAAAAATTACAATTTAAATAGCCAGTGGTTTCTACTTTTTACGCATGACGAGTAGACTCGTCATGGCACAAAATCCTGCAAATTCTCCATGACGAGTATACTCGTCATGACGCTCGTCATGATTTGTTTTGTTTATTGTAAATTTTGGTTTCTTTTTAATCATTAATCACGCGCGCGATTCATTTTTCTAAACCATGTTAAATCAATAAAACAGATGTGTTTTTAGATATTTTTTTCCGTCTCTTTTCTCATACATCAAGAGAAATTTAGTAATATTATTCGGTAGTTATTTTCTTTTAAGTGATTGTGTTATTGCTGATTCAAGTATTCAAAAAGCATTTCTTAAAATTTATTTTCGAATATTCAATGTTTGTGAATAAGGTCAGTAACAGGTGAGTTATTTCAATGTTTTTTTTATCTAAAGAGAAACAAATTTAGTAATATTATTTTATTATTATTAATACATTTCCAAATGAGATTTAATGTGTTAATATTTGAATGTTATTAAAAAAATTTCGAAGGGGCATTTTTTGTGGAAGCTAAAAGGCAGAATTTTATTTAACTGAGAAATATATGTGTTTTTTATCATTATTTTGAATATTGTAGTTTATTATTTGAGTATTTTTATTAGGGTTAATTTTAGTGATTATTATGATCATTAATTTTTAGTGTTATATTAATAAGATTAACGGAAAGTGTGTGTGTGTATTTTTTCTCTGGTAGTTGTATAAGTACAAAAATTTTTTAGATAAAAATTCATGAAAATCCAATGTTTTGTGCATGCCATGTACAAATGTATATGTGGGTTGTCGAAAAAAAATTTAACTCAGATTTACTTTTTTCTAATTTTGAAAAACATACTTTATTAGAATGTCTCCATGTATTTATGAATTCTATATATATTATACATAAATAAATACAATGTTTCAATGAAAGTAAAATAAGGGCTTTTTATTCTTTGTTTTAAATAAATTTACGACAAGATTTTGGAAAATCTCAAACATATCGATTTTTAATTCAAGTGTGGGTTAATCATTGATGAATTCAATTTCTTTGTTTGAAAGCAATGCACTCACAGTTCATTATCTTTATACTTTCTCTACTTAATTTAAGCATATTTTTTCAAAAATTTTAGAATGTCCGAGGAAAGTCTATCTGGTGTTCAATAAAAAAACGAGTTTCATTTTCGTGTTTTAGTTTATAATAAATATTTATTTACGAGTATGTGCACAAGTACTGTTATGCTGCCTTTTTTCTTTGCAAGAACTATTCAAGTTTTATAGGTATGGATTTGTGAACAATTTTTATCTTTTTAATATTATTTTTTTTATACTTTGTAGAGGGGGGCGGCATTTTTCATTTTTGTCCAGGGTGGCAAAACTGCTAGAGACGACCCTGATCCTTGTATACTATTTCCTAAGCATACAAAGGCATTGTGAAGGCATCACTAATTCCACAACTACTTTTACAGAAGTAGAGTTTTTACTGTGTAAATAAACGTTTTAGTATCAACGATAATTTAGTGTAAGCAACAGAAAGATTCTATGGATGTGACACATTCCCTGAAAGGAAGATAACAATGGAAAGGAAAATATGAACCTAAACAGGAAAAACAACTATCATTGATTATAGAAAAGACAGATTGAATTACTACGTACGCGAGAAGGAAATGAAGCCCATTTACAGTTTGTATAAATCCCCAACGTTTACGTTTCCAAGTACTTTTTTTTGTTATCAATACAAGTTCTCTTTTCATTATTTTATTTATGCAGCTTTTAACTTAAATCCATAATTATTGCATATAAAAACGTGTGAATAAAAAGTAATCTTTTCCTTATATTTTTAATGATGAAATGTGAGAATAAAATCTTTTTGGATAGGCATATTTTCGGCTATATTTGTTACGGGTTTTTTCAGATTAGGTAGGAATTATAGTGCAGTCTTGCCATTAATCCACTATTTTTTTTAATTTTATGCTTTGTTAAAAATTAAGCTAAAAAGTAAAGTCGATCATCCCTTTCATGAAGAAAATAACTGAGCAGCATGCTATTTTTAAAATGCATTTTTGTAAGCAATAGAGAACATTAAACAGAACTTTCCCCAAAGATGCGGAAAGTTTCGTTAATCCCTCCTGGTTTGTGTGTGTGTGCCTATACAGCGTACGGGCTCCCGAAAGCTGGCCACAACCGCAGTGACGTAACGTACATCCCCGCATTATGAGGGCTCAAAACCTAACTTCGCACAGGGCCCCCGTAATATTCTCCTTTACGTCACTGCGCAACCGGTTTGTCTGTATGTTGTACGGGCACTGATATTTTCTTTCTATCTTTGATTTGCACGTATTTTTAGTTCTTATAATGAGATTTTAAGTGCTAGTGTGTTTTTAAGAGATATAATTTGTCCGTGATACTGAAATACTTCTCATGCGGGGTTTTCTTTGTGGTGAAGGTGGGAATTTTTCATTGAAGGCAGGAATTTAGGTTCTTGAAATTATTCGATAAAGAACAGGGATCGGCAAGGCAATATGCAATTTGTTGCTTGACAAGAAATGAAAATGGAAATATAATCCCAAAAAGCCTATATTATCCCTGTCCCCGTTACAATGTAAGGTTTGGTATTACACCATGCTTCAAATCGTGTGTTCACACATTTATACAGTGCCGGCTTATCCATTGGGCGCTTGGGACGGGCACCCAAGGGACTTAACCAGGTTTTCCGGTAGCAAATTTCGATCCGCCAATTCGAAGAGGTCTCGTAGATCTTCTGCGCCCAGGCCCCGAAATGATCTTAAATCGGCACTGCATGTATACACAAAATCCTCAACCATTTGAAAAAGAGGTACGAGCATGAAGTTTTTTGTAAGTATGAGAACTCTTTTAGGTTGTATGAAACATTCTTCATAGTATGCAGAGTGTACTTAAAACAAGTGTAAAACATTTAAATTTGCGATCTAAGGGTTTTCTTGTGTTTTTTTTTTATTTATCTGCCGAATTATGCGATTGATATATATAGCTTCAATTATTTTATTTTATACCATTTGATTAATATATATATATATAATTTTCTGTGTGAAATAAAATTAAATATTTTGAAATTTTTATTCGACTATAGCAAACAAACATCTGTCAAAGAAATTCACAGTTGATGGAGTGTGTTATATTAGCAAAAAGAAAATTTTTTTTTATTTTTCATGCAAGACGATTTTTTAAAAATCGAATATGTTAGATTTTGAACAAGTTGAAGTGAATTCTTTTCAAACAAGTTGAATTTATTTTATACGATTCTTTAAAAAGCGTTTGAAGAAGAAAAGTTTTTTATTTTCTGGGGGAAAAAAAAGAGAATACTTATCAGATTAAAACTATTTTCTTACCCAGTAAGCTTCCTTCAGTCCTCCATTGTCTGCAATGTTTTCTCCTTGTGTGTTTATACCATTCACCTAAAGGACAAAACAATAATTATTAACAGTCTGCGACAACAGTTATGTAAAAAGAAACATAACATGTGTTTTCGTGCATAGCTCGTAGTAATGTCAACATTTTAAAAAAAAGATCTTATAAGTTTTTTTTTGCCTTAGAGCATACTCCTTTGATTAGAGGAAAATAAACAGATACTATTTCCATTTGAAGATTAAAATAGAAAATACTTTTTTTATTAGATTTAACTGAAATTACTCTTCAATTATTGAATATTTATTGAAGAGTTTGAAAATAAATGGAGTTGCTCTGAAAAATAATACGTATTTAAAAAAATTGTTGCTAAAATTTAATACTAATTAGAAAGAAAATATTATTTTTATCTTGGCACCTTTTTATTTAATTCCATTGTAAAATAAAACATGTTTTGTATACGATAATATTATTGTAACTTACAAAGAGTCAAACAGAGCAATTGTTCAGAAGTTTTATATTTACAATAGAACAGAAAATATAATATCATGGCAATTATATATTTTTCATAAACTTTGAATATGTTATTGACTATTTAATATTTTAAAGATGTCAGTCAGTTTAAGCCGGGGGTGGGCATAAGTCGATCACGATCGACTGGTGGATCTCCAAGACATTTTGGGGTGACCGCCTAAAGATTAGCAGCTAGTAAATATATACGGAAATATTCAAGATTGGCTAACAGTATGCAGACTAAATATTCTACTGATTATAACTATGAGAGCACTAGCTTTAGATGAAGATGTTTTATGTTTTAATGTATTTGAATTTTTTCGTAACAAATGCATTGCTTGATATTATTTTATTTGTGGCTATTATTATTACGTTTGTTCGAGTATGTTACATTTTGCTTTAAACGTGGTCTTAAAAGTGCAAATTTATTATATTGTTGCTATGTAGGTAGTGCATATTCTGTATTCATTATTAAGTTATAATAAATATCGTATGTAACGCACAGTATAATTCCAAGACCGAAATGTAGGTGCCGCCACATTATGGATGGACTTGGAACGGAAGTGTGACTGTACGAAACACTGCATTACCGTCAGAGAGAGTTTGGATCTGAATGCGCGAGCGTTCCCCGTTTTGATGTCCAATCCCGGATTATGTAAATTTAACTAATTTTCACTTTTTTCTCTAAATGTTTACTTTGTACTGTATAAGTATCTGTCCTTTGTAATAGTGATTTTTTATGTCGATAAATATATTAATTTACACCGAGATTTTGTTAATCACTTTGGTTTACCCCAGTAATGACGTGTCAGAGTTACACATAGACCATTTTATTAGCTCACCACACCTAGGCTACTGGGTGGACCGCAACACCTTAAAAAAATTAGAAGTAGCTCGTACTCTGGAAAAGTTTGCTCGCCCCTGGTCTAAACTAATATTTTGATATTGTCGTTTGTCTAATTAATATTAATTGGCGGCATTGTTTTTAAAAAATCGATTGAAATTTGAAACACCTATCAATTGAGATTTATGCACTAAAGTAATTAAAATGGATTCGATACTCAAAATCTGAGCAGATGTTTTTAAAACATACAAGTTTGCTAAACTTATTAAGAACACATGTGGAAGAGTCAGAAATCTTATTACGTTATTGAACAAATAATTTTTCATGAAGTCTTACATTTAGTCCATTTTCTGCTGTGTAGTTACCGTACTGCTCAATGATGCAACGCGCCTTCTTTTTGAAAAGTTCGTCAGTGGTTGCATCCCACCAATTAACGTTATTTCCATCTTTATCAAATTGTCGGCCTGCAGAAGGGAATAAAAAAAATTACATTTTCCGTACTATCAAAGAAAATTTATTGCCTTTTCTGATTAAAACACAAACATCTGATAAAAATTACCTCTGTCATCAAATCCATGTGTGATTTCATGTCCAATTACGTAACCAATAGCACCAAAGTTCATATAACTGCAAATTAAAAAGAAATTATTATATGCAAAAAGAAAAAAGAATAACACATTCTTTACACATAATCAGGCTCAAGAATTCATTTTGAAAAACCGTTTTGCAATCGGAAATTTAATAACACAATTTTTAAAACAAACAAAAAATTACGGAGAATTTTTAAAAGGTGTTTGTAATTAATTTAATATTTGGCGTTATTAAATATTTTCTAAGAAAATTTTTGAAATTGTTCTTTTTTGTAACACGGAAATCAAAGTTTTCGATTTAATTTAATGATTAATATTAGATGCAAAAGTAAATAAATTTTTTTAAAAAAATGTTTCTGTATTTATATGTACAGTAATTCTCCATTAACAATTGGAATGACAATTAGAAAAAAGGGAATAATGAAAAAAAATGAACGTGTATTGTAGAGATGCCATTATTTACTGAACTCAACTTTTTACAGCATTACAAATGATACAACACAACTGCAGATAAGGTTCTTAATTTATAAGGTTGAGAATACGGAATTTGTATTTTCATTTAATCTCATGGTGATATTTAGGCTCTTTTAGATCAAGCGCGTTGAAATAAGTCAACGTTTATGGAAATGGGTTTTAATGAAGTTGTCGAAAATCACCAAACTTTTTAGCTATAATTCCCTTGCCAAGAGAAAAAAAAAATACAACTTTATTAATAATGGAAAGAACAATCAGTACTTCACACCGGTTATCCAAAACATCTTTCCAAGGTGAAAAGTTGTTATATTGTAGCTATACCGGTAGAAGATTATTGAATTACACACACACACACACACACACATATAGAATAATATATATAATTCTTTTAGAGTCCGTTTTTTACAAACTGTAAGAGTGTACATTCTATATTTCTTTGTATGGAATTTTTGAAGCATGAAAATAGTTTAAGAAGAATATATTTTATTTAAAATATTTTTTCTTTATGTGATTGTGCGACGTCAAATGTTCTTTAACTTATTTCCGGTAAGTGATCCTTTAAAATGCTATTTTTTTTACTATAGATTAGACAATACTATTGTGATTCAATAGACACCGACGAAAACAATTTTTTTCTAAGTGGTTTGTTTTCTGTTGTACGCCAAGTAAGCAATATTTCAGAATGATGGCGACTTACATTTGCTTGAGAACATTGTCTGTCACGGAACATAAAAAAGTAAGTCGTCAAAAATTCATTCTCTTTATAAATAAAAGATGCATGCATGCAAAAAAACAAGGGATAAGCTAGAAATATCGCATTACGCAGCAATATCTCAAGCGTATGAAATCACAAAACAAGAAATATTTAATAAATGAAATTTTTGCCTTTAAAATACTTAAAAATATTGAAAAAATCATCAAAGTTACCGGTTAAAGTAAAACAACACATAATTACCATCCAGCAATTAGAAACTAGAAATTTCTAAGTCTTAGTCAAATAAATGGTGAGGTTTATAGCACAAATAATGTATTCTAAAAAGTGCTATGTGGCTATTAATGTTCTCCGCGTTTGAGATTTTAGACCCAGCGAATGTAATATTTTGAAAGTTTTCACTTTAATATACAGCTATGCAACATTTTGTATAACAGGCACTTAAAACCAAAAGCAAAAATAAATAAAATAAAATTGAATCTTGTAAAAATATCTCTTACTGTGGGCGATCTTTGCTGAAGAAAGAGTTTTGTAAAATTCCAGCGGGAAATTCTATTGGAAACAAAAATTTTAGTGAAACACATGTTCATTCAAAATACAAGATATCGTAAATTCTAATTAGGGAAATATGAACATATACTTTTTACTTGGTTACATAAAAGTGAAATTTGGCTAAGCGCTTACAATCATATAAATAAATTTACATTTGATATTGATAGCAATAAATTTTCTAATAAATTAAAAATTTACATTTTTGGAAACTATTTTTAAAATGTATTTAAATGAATAAAATACTGCAATATCATGATACAAAAGTTTTCTTTTTATGCGAAAAGTCATTTTTGGAAAATTATACTAATGACTTGTGAAGGACAACACAGTTAAACATAACTAATATTTCCTAGCTTTATTATACTCTAAATTTAAGAATTATTATAATTATTTAAAAGAATGGTAACAGATTAAATAAGATATTTAATGATTAAAAAATGATAATTTAGTCAGCAAAATATTTTACCTATGCTGTTTTCTAAAGCATTGTAAAAAGCGTTCACTACTGCTGCTCTTGCGTGCTTTTTCCATCTGCAAAAAACATGTTCATAAGAATAACGAAGGATGTTATCGATAAATGTGTTATTAAAATCTTAAATAAAAAGTGCGTTTTTTCGTATTATACCCATCAACTAATTTCATCAAACCAAAGGCCGTAATATGCTGGCAATATTGGAAATCGCTTTCGCGCAGGTTCGAACACAATAATAATAAGGATGGCAGCATTTGGCGACATATTTTTTAAACTTGCGACGTCTTTTGATTTGGCGAAATGGGTCGACAGTAAACTGCGTGTGTACCTTAAATTGTATTTATTAAATATAATAAAATATTTACTGCTAATTTAAAGTGAAATTTATTAAATGGTAAAATCCTGGTTAACAATCCACTTTTTTTGATGATGGAGTAAAAAAAAAAAAAAAAACTAGCGCAAATTGGCAGAAACGGTTAATTTTTTTGTACTAGATTTCTGACCAATATGGCGGAATAATTATCCAAGTTGGCAATAAATAAATATAGACTAAAAGATCCAAACGATTGAATTTGAATTCAGTTTTCTGTTGATATTTTTGCGCTGTTAAAAATAAAGAAGAAAGATGTTTATCTGAATGCAAAAGAAACTTAAGAATGAAATCAAAAGTTTTAATTAGTTGAGTTTTAAATAGAGATATTCCATTTGTAGAATATAACACACCCGTTGCAGCAGAACCGTATTCAAAGTACACTGCGCACTATCTTTCTACTACATTTACAAAAACAACGGATTTCTTGTATTATATTTAGTTTTATCGAATTTTAGATTTTATTTGAATTCCTTTTTTCGATCTTTTTTACAACTTTCGTTTCATGAAAATGTCAAATGATTTACTATCGTCAATTATAAATAAAAGACAGGATTTGAATCTGATAAATTATCAGAATTTAAAATCTGATAGGTTAAAAAAATTTTTGTTTTACTTAAATTTAAGTTAAAAAAAAACTTTTAATTTTTAAACTTTTTTAAACAGATTGCTATTTTAAGCTTTCTGACTGAAAATAATACTGTGATTCAACATTTCAATTTAATTAAATTGAGCTAGCAACCAATATCTTAATATTAATTAATTTACGTGCAAAACTAAATAAAAAATAAGGTGCACTCAGTGTCGGTTTAGGTTTATTTCGGGCCCTGGGTGCAGAAAATCTGCAGGCCCCTTTGGCACTGGCGGATCGAAATTTATAGACAGAAAATCTGGTTAGTCCAGCTTATCCGGGCCCCTTGTCCCTTCCAGGCATCGGTTCCCTGGGTGCCCGCCCCAAGCGCCCAATGGACAAACCATCACTGAGTGCACTACAACAAGTGAAATATATTCTTATATAATATATATTATATTATATAACTTATACGAAATCAATCGCTTATTAATCAATGTACGTACTCTCCTCTGATGTTTGGTTTTCGGAGTTGGTCAAAGGCATAATCGGTGGACCATCTTCTGAGGCTCATGATATTATCAAAGTAGCTGCCATTGGTGATTGTCAACTACATATATCAAAAATATATACAATGAATAAAGGATATATTATTCAAAACAACTTCCTTATACATCTGTACTACAGGACATATTCAATACTCACGTTTTCATAAAGTTTCAATACCAAAGTATCATTCAGGAGTTCATGGGGGTATCCGATGTAAGGTTTAATTGTGTTAGCCTGAAATAAAATTTTTCTTATATTTTTTGGTACATAAATAAGATAATATTCATTTGAATTATTTTTATATACCTTTTCTTATATCTTGCTTATAGAATATTATTCACTACGAATCAATTTAGCGTAGCGTTAAAGTAATAAAATGCTGGATACTGCTTCAATATTTTTATTTATTCAATATTTTCACTTAAATTTGAACAATAAAGGTGAATGGCTTAAACTTGTTATAGGAAAAAAATTCCTTATTTGGAACATCTATTTTACTAACAATTATAAAGTATTCAAATAATTTATCTTATATTTGATATTGGAATCTCACATGCTTCAGAAGTTAATACATTTATAAAAATAACTTTAAAATTCATAGAATATTTAAGTATTGTGATGGTTCTGTACGCGACCTTCTCATTAATCCTCTTGGGGAAACTTTGGGGCTAGCATTCGCGTTAATTCACAACCACCCCTTTCAAGAAGAAACCCTGATATGGAGATTAGTTTGACTATATAAAGTCAAGGTTTTGTAATTGTAAGATAGAAGGAACAGAGGAACTGTTGTAGCGATACGTAGGTGAGATTTAACTCATTTTCACAACTTGAGTTTAGAAGGGAGTTTGCCACTATAATAAATTAGTGGATTGAGAATTTATAATCTAAGATAGATTAGGTTAAATGAAACTGATTACTTGTGCTTGTTTACTTAGGGTTCATTGCTTTCTTTATATCACTCCTAGGGTCTCCTCTTATAGTTTAACTTGTGGTTGATTAGTGTGCTTGAATGGTAATAAAATAATAACTATTATGGAAGTTTCTGGTCATGCTTTGTCCCCCCCCCCCTACCCTTAGGTAGGCAGGACGGTGAGGGAGCGACTTCAAATGGAAGTCGCTCACATTATACTATTTACATTGCGTGGCATTGAAAATACAACACGAAGGAGGGGTGAGCAAATTATGCGAACTTACCGAGAATGCAAATGATGTAAAAATGTGTAGCTCCCAAGCATACGTTGAGTGGAATTTAAGGGAAAGAACCTACAGAATGGATAATAGCCGTGTCGTTATTTCTGCTGGAGAAATCATAGTGGAATTCCTTTTCTTGTCTCAGAGTACACGTATAATACCAAAGGATGCCAGGGTGTCGTGAATGGAGGCAGTAGATACAGACGATTTTACGTATTTCGCGGTGATTGGACTGAGATGGGCAGAATAGTCCATATGACAAACCTCAGTTCTACGCTTGCAACGATACTAGACAAGAAGGACGTGGATGATGGAATGGCATAAAGTCGCTTTTTCAGATGGGTCGCATTTTAATGTATCAAATAATAGTAGCCATGTACTGACATGGGGCCCACGTGATGATAGTTCCAATACAGCCGCATTTGTGCACATTCACAGCATGGCAATGTGTCACAATGGTTTTAAGGTGTGATAGCTACCGTATAACAGGTCATTTCTGATTCGTTTTCTGAGTACTATAATGGTTCAATGATGCATGGGGGACGTACTGTCAATGATACTTCCGTTTCTTCGGAAGAGGGTGCTTAGAGGCCTTTTGACTGCTCACTGAATGCATACATCACCCACCGTACTTTGAAACATGTACAGATGTTTCCCTGGCCCCTATTCTTCCCTGATCTCTCCCCAATCTAACACGTCTGGGACGCCATTTGCATAATTTGTCATCGTCACGTTTAAAAGACGAACAATGGCAAATGATTGACAGGGAATTAAGTGCCCTCTCTCAATACGCCATCTGTATTCTCTCTGATTCTATTCCATAAACCTTTTGCCTCGCGCAAAGCAGTGGTTCTACAACCTACTGAGCTGAAGTTGTAGTCATTCTGTAACGAGTTTCATTTCAAAATAAACATTTTTTACTGTTTATTACTGAACTGAACTGAACTCAGAGGGGCGCGACAGCTCATGAGGACCAAGGCCTACTGAGCCTATCTCAGTTTATGTGACCTTTAACGCTGCGGTGCTTGTGCAGATGTTTCGGTCAAGTGGACAGTCTGACAGGAAATATCCAGTGTTTAGTTCCTAAGCAAGCTTGATACTCTTTTATCGACCCAACGAAGGAATGAAAGGCTGAGTCGACCTTTTCCAGCCCGGGATTTGAACCCCGGACCTGTGGCGTGGAAGCGCGATGCACTACCACTCAGCCATTGGGGTTTCTAACTACCTATCCCTATTTTCAGACTTTTTTTTTACACTCTGGTCCTTCCTACTTAGTTTTGCATTTTCACGTAGTATAAATAGCTTTGAAATTCCAATTATCACATAAAATTGTAGTATAATGCAATAAATAAAAAAAAAACTAAAAATAAGTAGTATTTTATAGCATGAAACAATTACTAAAGGAAATATAAAACATGCTACAAAGGCGTTTAATAGTGCGAAAAAGTGTTTTCAAACAAAGGATTGCTTGTGACCTTGGATAATACTCAAACGCGGAAGCTTCAACAGAAATAAGAAATGACAGAAGAAAAAGCATGTATTTAAAAATGATTCTATTGTTTTAGAAGTGATATTTTCAAACGTGCCATGTATATAAAGAAACGTGATACTGACAGAAAGCAGACACATCCAGTATTTCTGCTCGGGAACGTTTAACATTTTTTTCATACATGAAAACTGGTTCGCATTAAAAAGGGTAAAGTTTTTGAGTTTCAGTAAAGATTTAAATTATCCAAATTAAACAATTTGAGTTGATAAATTGGAAAATTTTTCTCTGTTTTAATTCGAGTCTCTTCTTTGTGACTTTTTCTTACATAATTACCTAAAGAACACCATATTTTTTTCTCCTTTTTTTGCATTATATTCTATCAAATATACTCGATCAATGGATATCAAGTACGATATATGCTCTTATCAGAGCATTTCTATTAAAGAAAATTAAGGGAATGTATTTTCAAACTAGCATATTCTCCTCACAAAGTATGTTTTAAAGACATAAAATCTTTATTTTTCTTCATAAAATGTGTCTAAACTAGCGTCAAATTATTACAATTTATTTGAGCAAAAAAGATGCAGACAATTAAAAATTAATAGAATTCCTTTAAATTTTAAGGTACATTTATGATTTAAAACATAATAGTTAAGAATAAAATAAGCATTAGCCTTTGGTTAAATATATTATTTAGCTGAGGTTTTATTCATTTTTATGGTTTAGTAAGGAATTACCACTATTGTATTTTAGAATACATCTTTTCTAATTAAATTAAAAAAGACGATTATTTTTTATTTAAATTAAAAAAAGACAATTATTTTAAACGTTGCCTTATGATGTCATAATCACAGGATAACTATAATCTCTTGTTTCGAACCAATCAGTTCATAAATTCCTGTGACGTCATAGTCATATGATAAATGCAGTAACGTTTTTCTAGGCAATCAGTTCATGCGTTCGCTGTTGCCAGCTTTTGCTTTTTGCAGAAACTTTCTTTTAAGAAGTACGCATTCGTCAACAATAATAATGCACATGGGTAATCAAAATACACGTGATTTAAAAGTACTTGACTAATATAAGGATTTTATCTTTAATTTTGAAACTCTTTGAAGAATCTTAATGCCTGGACATCTTCATCAAATTTGAAATTTTATTTCAATTTTACTAATAGACCAACAAGTCAGGGCCGTTATTAACCTCTACGGCGATCTAGGCACTTGAAATTGTTACGCTTCCCCTCCCACTATTTTCAGAGAACCCCTCCTCCCTCCTTCATCTTTTACTCTGCCAGTTTTGGTTCGGGAGTGATTCTCCCTGAACTCTCTTACTCTTTTCCCTTTCTTTGTTTTTGCTGTTTTGAAAGTTTCCGTTATCCATCCCCTATGTACCCGCCATGTCCTGGACTGGCAACCGTAAGAAAAGGATAATGGCATGGTTTGGCCACTCATGTTCATTTCTTACCTTACGAAATCTCGGACTACTCACCCACCTGTTTGTAAATTAGTACAGTAAATTTTAATAAAATCGTTTGCAATTACATTATACAGTCTTGTCCGGACTATTTTGAACTTGTTAATTATCATCTTTTTCATAGCTTATTGCTTTACTATCTTTTACTTTTACACATCCTTATTCTTTGTTGAGTCACTGTCATTGTACTGGTACAACAAAGGGTTTCTTCGAGGTTGATCATTGTAAAATCATTAGTAACATCATTGTAATAAATTTTCATGGCCATGTCAGTAGATAAGAAATGCCGATTCTGCGGTAAAAGGCAGGGCAGAGTTGAGTTGTTTTCCTCCTGCTGTTGAGTTGAGTTGTTTTTCACCTGCTGTGTCATATAAGTTAATATCGTCTTTCATGTCACTATAAAAATCATCAGTCTTTATTTCATATATAAAGGAATCGGTGTCTGTATACATGAGCCTTACTTTTGAGTCGTAACGGTGCTTCATGTACTCATAGTGAAAAGAATACTCAAATTAAACATTTAAAAAATCATTTTATTCAGATCCTCATAATATTCAAAATAATCAGGTGGATATAAGATTTCTCTTATTTCTCTTAAAATATTATCTAAGCAAAGATTTTTCAAAAATTCTTCAGTTACATAATTTATAAGTTCCAAAATAAAAAGTGCTCATTTTTTCAAAAAAGATTATTATAAAAAACATTCAAGAAAACGATTTAAAACATTCCACAGCCATCTTGTAGAATCAAGATCAGACAAGCTAAGACAAGTTAAATCGTAACCCGTTCACACAGATTACGAGTACACTACATCACATTTGTTATCAAAACAATGTAAATATTTTTTTATTTCATTTTAATTAAGAAAATTATTTTAAAAAATGTCGCCATCTGCTCCGCCTGCAAACTTAAATTTATTAGATTATAAACCTAAGTTTTCTTCAGGTCTGTATGCCTTCATAGGACAATGGTTAGCGTAACTGAAAAACTATTGTCCTATGGAGACATTTTGTCCTGAGGCTGCGAGTTTGAATCCAGATTTATTTTTTATTTGAGTGTTATTTTTTTCAACCATTTTTCAATCTAATAATTAGTGTATATTTTAATCAATAGGTGGCGCCATGAGCACTTTTAACATTCTATACTTAAATTTTTTTTACACATTAAAAAAGCAACTCAACTTAGCAGTAGGAGAAAACAACTCAACTCTACCCCTACCTGCGTAGCCTGCACCTCGAAAACCAAAACTATAGCAGGTGAAAAACAACTCAACTCAACAGCAGGAGAAAAACAACTCAACTCTGCCCCACCTGCCCCGCCTTTTACCGCAGAATCGGCATTTCTTATCTACTCATGTCATTTTGAGTGCAGAGGGACGTCAAACTGTTAAGCTTTACTCTTTTCAGACTTTACTCTCTTAAGTGCAGTAATGCTTCTCTCATAACTTGCTAGGTTGTTGGTACGTTCGCTGTAATTTTAATATTTTTCCCTTTTTGCTTCCTCTAATTGTTTGTGCCCCCAAATCTTTTGCGCCCTTGCATTGCCTGCGCATTTGCCTGGTGTGCCTAAGCCGAAAAGCGGCCCTGCAACAAGTCTAATGTCAGCTTTTGAATTCAATCGAGAACACGTGATTGCATATATCAGGTTGTGGCGGAACGGCCAACATGATATATGCAACCTCTATGATCATGAACGGCCTCTAACTAACTCCTTGGGTATTCTTTAAGGGAAAGAATTTTTTCAACCAACTTTCACCGAAGTTAAGAAAACGTGATTATGCAAATTAAGTTTATTATATAAATTCTGTATTCGCGAGTTTTGAGAGTTAGTGAAGTGAGAATCTAAGATTATTAAAGTGAGAATCGAAGTTTACCAAGGTGAGGATCACTCGGATGTGAAGTGATCAAGCCAACTATTTGTGTTCAACCTTACATCTATAGGATTTTTGAATTACAAAAGTTCCGGAACTGTGCTCATTATTTAAATAGTAGTTAGAAAATAAATTGTTAGTGCGCGTCCGAATTAAAAATGAGCTTGTATAAGTTATCGTAGAAATTAATTGAATGTCCGTAAATATTATCCCCATGCTAACCGGTCTCACCTTCGTGCTCTAGTTGTTGATAAAAACTATCTTAAAATAAACAATTTTAGTGAATCATGTCGTCTGATCAATTAGTTCCTCCTCCCACAAATCTAGCCGGGTCCGAGAGTAGACAAGGGGTGGGTTACAATGGTTACAATGTGACCATGATGAATTTAGTCCATTCAGATAACTACAAATAACCTTACATTTAAATGTTTCAAGAAATATTAAATCGGTAAAAATATTTCTTCTGTGGGATGGTTTTTCATATCAAATAAAAACCTTTCATAAAAGAAGAAAGAAAATTTTTTTCCCCCGAATGTATAAAAAATGGCATTTTTTCCGGCAATACCCTAACAAATTCAAATGTGTTGATATTTCAGGAATAATTTTACTTTACGACAGACATCAATGTTATTCACACCTGAGATTTTTGCATTTTATCCTCATTCAAACAACTATTGTACTCACTCCGGTGCAACAAATTATGAATAAATTGAAACCACAAACATGATTTGCAAAAGGATGTATCAGATAGTTCTCGCCATCTATATGATAATCCAATGTGTTACTCTATGACCCTTTCGCCAAGCATCACGACGTTATTCGCCAAATAAATTACACCGATCTAATTCAGTTCCATTGTACATAAAGGTCAAAGCATGGACATTCTTTGTTTTCTTCCGAAAACACACAAGTTATTGCATTTTTACTCATTGGCAAGAACAGGAAGTGGTTGCGGAGATGCAGAATGTATTTCTAGGAGAGGTAAACTTACAATTTGAATACAATGAAAAACAAATGTCTAAAAATAAGTTAGGGACAAACCTTTTCCTTGGCTTGCAATTTTGTTTTATCGTCCATCCAGTCGATGTTGTCCAGAATGGTCAAGAATTCCTTGTGGATGTATTTCACCAATTCAAGAGCCTATAATAATATAAAGATTGAAAGTGAAATGTTATATAAAAGGGAATATATGAAGATAGAATACAAAAACTGTGATCTTTTTATGAATATTCAGGAGAAAAAAACTCGTTTTCCTTTAAAACTTAAAATAATAACAGTTTCAATAATATTTTTTGAAAAACACTTCCTTTATTTATAGTGGTACATTTTCTTGTATTTGGATCCCCCTAATTTTCTTCTTCTTTTTTAGATTCTAAGACTCTAGTTTACTTTTGTTATAGAAATAACTGTTACATTATATTCCGCTTAATAGATTGGAAATTGACTGCAATAATAAAAAATAACAGGGTTATTAAACTTTTTATGTAGATGTTATTCAAAGTATCAATTCTTCAAAATGATTGGCTACGGTATTCTAGTGGTTATGGTCACGAACTCGTGTCCGGCATGTCATAAGACCGAATTTTAGTGCTACTGAAGACCCAGGAGGTGAAATCTTTCGTGGCTCAAAGTCTTCACGTTAGCGAGGCGTGAAAGTTTGGAAAAGGCGTGCCAGCTGAAGTGGCGCACTCGCCACTTGACTTGAAGGGGGTGACCGCAATAGCCTTCAAGTTGCTTAAAACTGCGACTTTAATAAACATTCGCCCACGTACTTCTCTTCAAAATGGTTAAAAACATGGCTCTCCAAATCATTACTATTTATACGGGACCTTGCATATTTTTTCTATTATGAATGATCTGATCACCAATAGTTCTAGTATAGCTTCGAAATGTGACGTTATCATATCAATGGATGGTTGCACTTATCTATTTTAAATGGGTTATTTCATCTAACAGTCATGATTAATGTAATTTTATTCCATATTAGGTTTAAGAATCATTTGCAGAATAGATATTGATAAAAGTTTCTGTGTTGATACCTGTATTTATTTCACATTGTTCTTTATTTCAACCAAAATTTCACTACCAAAATTTTTTTTAAAACCTCTTTTTTTACTTGATATTGCATTGCATTTTGAAGAGTATTACTTTTAAATGAAAAAAGCATTTTTTTTTTACAAAACGTTTTTTTTATGAAATGAATATATTTTCTCTTAAGCATATCATAAAGTACACAATAACTCAACTAATCGAGTGATTCACATTCGTTAACTTCAAGGAAAAGATTAGCACGCGAGTATCAATCTAACGCTTAACAAGATTAAAAAAAAACACTTCAGCTTACCGAATCTTTGCTGCCATCCTTGAAATAGTGCCTCACGTAATAGGAACTGAGCGCTATGCCAAGGCTGCCGGACAGAGATGACAGGCATTGCTCCCATCTGGGTTCCTCTTGACTCTTTCCTGTAATAACCGTGCTGTACTCCTGAGCGAGAGCTCTCCAATCCTTAGACAACAGGGACAGTGTTTGACCAGCAGCTCGCCACATCATGTAGTTAGCAATTACTCTGTGGCAAAACAATAACTTTGTTTAAAAATAAGAATAAATATTTGCACTCAAAATATTGGTTACATTTTAAGGTAAAAGTAATGGCTGATTCGATTTAGATCAAATGATGATCGGTGAAAATGTCACTAAATCGCTATGAAAAAAAAGGTTAGCTCAAAAACCTAACCTTAATTTATCACTAGTTGAGATTCATATTCGGATATATAAGTGGTTATCAAAATAATGGAAACACCTCAGATTTATAAAGAAGCCTTTATTAGTATAGGGATCGATTCATGCAAGGATGGACAGTGGTTAGAGGAATATTGTACCATTCTGCATGGAGATATTGTGAAAGTTCTGGAAGATATATATATGCCGGTGGAGGATATCGATTCCGTATTAAACGCTCTAAAATAGATTGAGGTTGGGTGTCTGTGCTGGCCAAGGTAAATGTATAACTTCATTCTCATGTTTATCAAACCATGATTGGACAAGTCTCACTGCATAGATAGGTGCATTATCATCCTGGAAAATTCCAGCTCCAACAGAAAACAAAGTTTGTATCATAGGATGGACTTGGTCAGCTAAAATTTCTCTATACTTCTCCTCAGTGATCCTTCTTTTCTGAGTTATAATTGGTCCAGCAGAAAACCAAGACATGGCTGCCTATATCATGACAGATCGACCTCCATGCTTGACAGTTGGAAGGAGACAATCCCGATCATTCAATTTTCAATCATACAAAAAAAATTTTTCTCATCTGTTAGAAAATACAACCTCTTTCGTAGCAATATTAATATTTAAAGTTATTGTTTACATATGTATATATATATATATATAATTACACTTTTTTCCTAATCTCCATGCCATAGAACATCTTTCCCGCATAGGAATGTTTCGTGTAATAATAATTTTTGATGTGTAACATCTTTCCTCTCGATTGCTGGAGATTTGTGGGAGTGATTTCGTGAAAAGGGACGGAAATGCGTAACAGGAAGTTGGGGAAGCGCGCGCTATTTAATTTGACCAATGAGCGCGCTTGGTAGTATCTCATCGCTACCCTCGCAGTAAAGTTCTGTTTTTTCTCCTACATTCGGGAGGGACTCCCCCTCCTGCGGTTTAGGCCTTGGAATATTTATTTTCGTTTTGTTTTCTCACTTTAGGATTAGAGAAAGCTTCTTCTCTAATCCTAAAGTGAGAAAACAAAACGAAAACAAAGATCCCAAGGCCAAAGAAGCTAAGTCCTTTAGCTGGATCTTGTAAAGATATTTCCACGTAGGGTCCACCTCTAGTAGCCATCAACCCACCAGCCTTTTTTATATTGTTAAATTTAGCATTTCAAAACATTCTAATTCAAAAACTCGGTTTTGTTTGCGCTTGACTCTAAATCTGCACATTCCAGCAAGTCATTAGACTTCCCCAAGAATAAACTTGCGATCCTTACGCTCAATTGTCAAAGTCTGAAGGCTCACCAAACAGATTTCGACGTTATTTCACAAAATTGTTCATTACCCATGTTGGCAGAGACGTGGTTAGATAATGATGAACGTGTTTCGATACCTGACTTCGATTGCTGCGTACAATATAAACGACCGGACCACAGAGCAGCTGGTGTTGCGATCTATCGCAAACAGAACAACTCACATGTTGTGGCTTCTCATATGGATATTACTTATCGTCAAACAAGTGGATTGGGTATTGTTATTCAAGATATTGGGGACTTATGTGCGGCAAAATGCTTATTTGAAAATGGACTAACAGTGATTTCGGTGGTCGTATACATTTCTTCGAATCAAACGGTTCAAAAAATTAAAGATTTCCTGCATTTTTTACTTTTACCATATACCGAAGGTGGTTTTGCTCTTATAAAAAAACATCACTCGCTTTCCATAATTTTGAGTGGTGATTTTAAAGTTAACTTTAGTTTGCTAGAAGCCGAGCCACTTATAGCTTTTTTGAATGATGAACTCAAGTTCGAAATGAACACATGTTAGTTTCGACAACTAACAGTGGTACTGTTACTGACGCTATGTTTCAACGGTTTTTAAATACTTTAAGATTACAAGTATATAAGCCATATTTTTAGTTATCATAAGTTACCTTTACCGCTCTTCCCCAAATTGAACAAGAATAATTATTTTTGATAAAAAAAAATTGCATTTCTCCTTGTGTTAATTAAATAAAATTTTCATTAAAGATATAATTATTCCATAGAAAATTATTTCCAATCATACTCGATTCATTTTTCCCGGATTTAAGTTACTATTGCGAATTTACCACGATAACATGTCAGATGTTACACATCGTATGCGACTACTGTGTGTGTGTGTAAGGCTCGTTTATTTTTTTTCTCTATATATTCGCAATCCACCGTAATATATATATAGTCTATAGTAATTTTATTGATTAGATTATATAGAGGATATTAATAATGAAATATCAACTTGAAGGAGACTTGAGTGAAATAAAAAAAGAAAAAGGGTATTCATCAGCTAATTTGATTTTTCGAAGAGAGCTGGAAAAATATGAGCGGTGTCTTGATAGGAAAAAAATATTTCTTTCTAATTCAAGAAAATTGAAGGGGAAAAGATATTTTGCAATTTTAATACTCAAATAGCAATGTAGTATTAAATATAGCTTCTACGTTTCTAAAATCAACATACAACGATTTTATATGGAATGCAAATTTAAAGTGCCGTATAATTATGATCTTAAGATAAAAATTAAACATTTCAGTGTGAAACAATGGCCTTTTTTCTTACCTTTTATCGGTATTTATCATCAGGTCTGCGAAACGAATAACGAAATCGGGAACAGCAACGATCAAGGATTCATTTTGGAATACAGGGTCATTTAACAATCCATTGAAATACTTCATCCAATTAATCTATAAATGGGTAAGGAAGTCTATTAATAATTCATTTTTATAAATCGGACAAAATTTCATCAAGTACATTAGAAGCAAAGATATTTCATGAATTTTTTAAAACTTTTAATGAAATAACTATTAATGATAACAGTATTTTCATGGTATAGGAAAACTAAAAAAAAAAGGCATTTATCGTGAAGATAAATGTTTTTAAAGAGGAAAAGATTACCAGCTCTTATTGTTATTAATGACGATGTTTTCAAAACATTGAACAATTAGCATTCACTTAGGGTGAATACAGAAATAATGGACTTTGTATTATTACATTTTAAGGAAACATGTGATAAACTGATTATATAGTCATGGTTTTTTTCTTACAAACATAATTTGCAGAAATTATGCAATAATAAGTTAACGCTCTTTCGTTTCGGTTCTTACTTGTGGAACCAGCTCTTGCAATTTTCCGACTGTATACTTGTTATATAATCGGCTAATATTTCGTCTCTCTTCACGTGGCAGGGAATACTGTACAAGGAAAAAAGAGAACACATAATTATTAAAATGAATTAATTTAGATAATTTTTACTTTTATTTCATCCAGTTTCATCTTAATTATTGCTGTTTTGTTTTGAAATACGAGGTATTGTTATTTCAAGCCTATATATTTCATATGTAATACTCTTATTAACACAAAAACTATGAAATAATAAATTTTAAACCGAGTTATAGAATATTTCATACAATACTGAAGCGAAACATTTATGTAGTTGTACAATACTTTTCATGAAGTTAAGTTCTATACTACGTTTGTCTAAATAAAACTTACGTTTCATTAGAATATTATGCGAAATTATATTGAAATTGAAAATTTCAATATAATTTGAAACTTAAACATAAACAAAGCATATTTGTTTATTTAAATTACATTTTTTAACCTGTCATTTAAATGTCATTAACATTTAAATGTCATTCAATTAGTCTCAGTCTAAACTAGGGATGGACAAATAACGGCCCGTAAAGAGCTTTTTTGTGCCCCGCCAAGACAGCCAGAAAACCAGAGAAAATGCTCTCTGCACTTATGGTTAGAGATATATTTGTGAGCAGTTTTTCTTGCATAAAGATCAACAAGAGTAAATATAGATTAAAGTTAGTTGACATTAACCAGAAGTCTGTGGAGAATTTCATTAAACAATCTCATTTCTGATTTGAAAAAAAAATTTTTAAAGATGTGATGGGACACATTTGTCTTATTATAATTTGATTCTAAAATTAAATGTACTCACAGCAATAGATATGAAATTCGCATAACAAATAAACTGAATAAAATTGACTCTATAACATTAATCGATTTTTATGGTACAATTTATACCTTTTTTGAAATGCAGTTAATTAATGAATGCAGTCATTTTTTTTTAAAAAAGGTTCGGTATTCTAAGCTTCCACAATGTAACCATTAAGCCTAAATAATTGCCCACCCGTGTTCCGCAGATATTTGAAGACTACAGGAAATGACCTTGAACTGGCCAAATGCCCTGAAACTTGTACTTCATTCAATAAATTTCCACACCACACCTGCTAAAATTGACGCGTAGGGGCACCTATTATTTTACTCCATTATCTACAGAGGGAACAATATTATTTTATGCTGAGATTACATAAAGCAGGGGTTGGCCAACCCAAATGACCTTTCGGGTCACTTCAGAAAAAAACATTATAATCTCGCGGGCCGCATACAAAAATATATATACAGTCGACTCTCGCTAATTCAAACCTTCGATAATACGAATTTCTCGCTAATTCGAAGTACATGCTCAGCTCCTTGAAAAACTCTTGATATTTCGAACTAAAACAATAAGTTCTGGTATACTCAATATTTCGAAGTAAAATCCGCGTCTGGCCAGATAATTCAAAGTTATCTGATTTAGCTCTCGATAATTTGTACATTCACTATCATGTACAGACCTGTGGGAAACAGGTTGGAGCTGACATGTTTTGTATTGTATTGTCTCTGCTTGTCTACCCTGTAACGTAGCATCTTTAATGACCATCGGAATTCACTCCGATAACTGTCTGAAGCTAAAGTGTCACTGAACAAACTACGCAACTTTCCCCTTCAAAATCATGTTGACGCAGACGTTTTTCAAGTTTCATTTATTCGAGAAAAATCTATTGACTGTTAGATTAGATGCCATAAAACAAAAAGATAACAGATTTTTTTCGTCAAAAAAATTAATTATATACAGTATGTATTGTTTTAATAATTGTTTTTATTCATAAATGTATTTTTTTAATTCAGGACTTTTAACTTTTGTCTAATATTTGTACAGTGAATAATATGTACTTTTTAAAAATATTTTAAAATAATTTTTTTATGTACAATTGTTTTATTACACAGTTTCAAATTTAAATGTGTTAGAAAAAAATTTCTCTTCGTGTATTTTGGAAGCTTTTTCCTACCCTCTTGATAATTCGAAGTTTTTCATTGGTCCCTTCAACTTCGAACCCATTACAAACATTTATTGGAGGGAAAATTTAAAACGGAATGAAAATTATTATTATTGTTTTCATTGTTTTTCATGTATACAAAAGATAATTTAACATTAATAATGCAATGATCAAATATGCCTAGCTCTACCAATAAGCAGCGTGATGCTGCTGGGGTCGCTGCAATGCAATGCTGCTCATTTCTAAGTATGTATAAAAACAGAAGTAACGTAATAAAATAGAAATAGTTATGGAATGTATTTGTTACAAAACACTACACTAAAAAACGAAAATATTGCACAAAATAATCGTATTTCGTGAAGTCATAATGAATCTCGCGGGCTGCGGGTTGGCTACCCCTGATATAAAGAATCATACTACTGTTTTCAAAAAATATCTATCAGATTTCTTATATTAGATTATTTATTTTTTTAAAAAAAGAAAAACTTACGTTGGCAAGAGTGATTTCAAAATTCAAGGCTTGCATCAACTCTTCTTCTGCTGTAGCCTTATCAGCTCCGAGTTTTTTGGCGGCTTTCACCATCAATTGGAAGTAAGCAGCAGTGGAAGAATCGTTGAGACCTTTCACCAAATACGTACGGTCGGGCATTCCGAGAGATGTCTGATCCAACTGTTTTGGAAAAAAATTGTATTTGTTAATAAATAAATCATTTTACGTCATGCAATAATAGACCCCAAAAGAGAATTTCAATTAAAATTTTTCCTGTAGTAAATTATATGTTTTATATTTTTAGCTGTTACCATTGGAAATCGAGTTCCTAAAGAGTGACAATATTTGTAGTAAGTTCAAATATCGAGGTATTTGCAAATACAAGTGAAGGAACAGCTTTCTAAACAATAAAAGAAAACCTAAGTATCAGATTAAATGTAAAATTTATGAAACTCAAGTACAGGCGTACAATTCTGAGGAATAATTAGTTAAAAATGTGATAATAAAATGAGGACTTAAAACTTTATATGATTGAACTGCTGGTTTAATTTAGTCCCAACCATTAAAAAAATCAAAAATAATTAAAGGTTACTATTCAAAAATATGTTCAATATTTTAATATCAAATGTACTATTCGTGTTAATGTATGAACAGAGTTTCACAATTCGATTAAATATTACAATTTTTGTTTTCAAATAATATTCATGTAAACTAAATTTATTTTATCGTCATATTCGAAGATACATTTCATCTTTTACCATGATTCCTGAGAAATTATAAATCCTCAGAGCACAAAACTTATATGATTGTCTTTACTTGATAAGCATAATTCTCACTCACGTAAATTTAAATACGATGGATATTTTTATTATATGTGTAAGAAATTTTTTCAAGGACTGAGAAACCAATTTGAATGCATAAGCAGTAAAACAAAAAATATAGTTATTCTATAAGACCAATTGCTTTTTATGGCAGTGAATGCTGGGCAATTAACAAAGAAGAAACTGAGGACTTTCGAGAGAAAAATCTTAAGAAAAATTTTTGGTGCAGTGAGAGAAAACGGAATCTGGAGAATACGATACAACCTTGAACTTCAATCGAAATATAAAGCATCCAACGAGGCTTTCCAAATAAGGTGGCTGGGACACGTATTTCGATATAGCGATGGAAATCCTGTTAAAAAAAATAACTTTCTAGACTCCAGAGGGAAAGAGGAAGACGGGAGAACAAGGTGGATGGATAAAGTAGAAAAGTGGTTACAAGACTTGGGAGTTAACCACGCGATGGAAGAGAATCTACCATCGAATAGATCAAGATGGTGTAAGCTGACTGGGACAGCCTTGACCGGTATGCGGCTGTAGTGCTTGAAAAGAAGTAGTAAGCAATTTTAAAGATTGATAAATTTTAAGTTTCAAGTATTGGGTTAAAAAGTTATTCAGAAAAGAATCTCACTTTTTTTCTTAATAGTACAGCTTTCGGTGGAATTTAACATAGTTGTTTTATTAAGTTACCGTCGCTCTCTTTATGCGTTCTTTTAAATGATACTATCTCTATATTGTGAAATAAGGTTTAACGTAACAATTTATAAGAACGAGAATATACACAATTCTTCATTTTCAATGTGTTTGCATAAGATGAGGAAATAGTTTCAAACTGAAACTTATTGAAATAATTTGAGAAAAATTCAGCAATACCTTTCTTTGTTTTATATACCCGTAAACACTTAAATGATTCTTTGAAGAGTTATGTAAAGTTATACTGGGCATTTGATATGCATCAAAATTAAATAAATTGCTTAAAAGTTCTTCAAAAAAACCACCAAAAATTTTGTGGTTGAATTTTTAGTTAAAGATGCCTATCTATATGTCAGAGAGAGAAAAAAAACTTTTATAATTTCTGCACTGCTTTAATAATAGTTATTTTCCGCAGCTGATTTATACATGCAAAAAAAGAGGTATATAATTCCTTAAGAATGTAAATGCTACTTAAATGGATGGCCGTGAAAGCCGTAGACATTTATCTAAGGAAATCTCTATTATCTTATTACTTTTCGAGGAAACAATATTATCATAAATGTTTTAGTTACGGAATGAAAAAATTACAAAACAAAACTGAAATATCGAATTGATCTCCTTCCAAGAAGAATCTGAAACATGACCTTGTGGATGCAATAGCTTTTGTATCTTCATTCCACAGTTGAAAGAACTAAACAGCCACATAATGAGAAGGTAAATCACATTCTTATGCAAAATTTCATGATTACATTTTCAAGAAAAATTACGAAACCTCAAATCGACAAGGCAGTTGGGTCATTAACAGTTCAAGAGAATTTCTTGCAAAAACCGAGGAACATACGATCTGCAATTTAAAGGACAAGAGAAAATAACATAATACAAAGTTAAGAAACGATAAACGCCCCAAACCATTAAAAGCGAGTTGATTGAACTTAAATCTTAAGTTTAACTATATGAAATCCAAGACATAAGCTGAATATAAATTCAATTCTTTTTTTCTGAGAGAATGCCTCATTGTATATTCAGAATATGTGGTTTTTGGAATATATATTATTAATAAAGTTCACGTGGATAAAGTAACTAAAGTAGCCGCGAATTTCTTCAGGCATTTTGCTGCGAAAATACGAAAAGTGTTCTCAGAAAATGTCGCTACAGTTACGCAATTTTTTTTAATGACATGCGCAATCGCATGGATGATTCTCAGAAGATTTAAGAGAGCTGTTTTTTAGTTGGAAATGGTTCATTGCTTTAACTGTCGCCTTGAAGGGTGATATCAGGTTGACGCCTTAAGAGGATTCTTCACCTGTCGCCAACGGTAGACAGATGGCGTAAACCACAATCTTCGAAAACTCAGTCACAATTCACAAGTTAAGTCGTCGAATTCGATAAAATTTCCCAAATTTTCTTGTTAAAAAGTTATTTCTGGTTAAGAAAAGTAATTGAACAAAACATCATTTCTCATGAAATTGGTTCGTTTCGCTTTAATGTGAATCAACGCCCGTCTAAGAATACAGTAACTCTACTGATGATAGATTTCGAATTTGAAAATCAGGAATGGGACAAGAAGTACACTCATTCTGTTATTTTTATACCTCCTCATGTGAGGATTTTGAGCCTGTTTTTTTTTTAAAATGCAGCAGCCGCTCTATTGTTTTGTTCTACTGACAATAGATCTGAAGGAATTAATTTGAACTCATGAACCCCCAATCTCTCGCTACTTTAAAATTGGCTTCTACATTCATTCGAATGCATAACTAACATATTATTTTAAAAAGTACTTAGGTTTAGTTTTTTTATTACTATTAATATAAAATTCGCAACAATTACTTTAATTTAATTAATTAAATTTAATTTAAAGTTTTAAATTTAACTTTAACGGTTACAAAAAATATTTCATACATGACAATAATGTTAAATAAATGTACACATTGTCTAAAATATTATATAACTACTAAGCTGCATTTGTACTGGGACACACACGCACAATGTTATTCTTATACTAGATGAAAAGGTAAGGCATAATATAAAAGAGTTTTAATTTCACGCGATATAATAACTTTTACACATATAATTTTTCATTAAAGATATATATAAAGTAATAAAATTTGGGTTTTTTTTCTTTTTTTTCTCTAATGGGGCTGTGGATTGGTATTTCTACCTTTGTAGACCTAGTACATTCTCAGGAGTTGATATCACCTTTTAGTGCGGCACCATATAGGCGATACGCATTGCCGCAAGTAATTTTGACGCCCAGTTTCCTTCCCCAGAGGGAGAATCTCTGCCGATGCGAAATTTGTACTTAGGAATTTAATTTTTCCGAGAGCATCCAACTCAAACGGACACTCAAGGGATTTTTTACATGCCGATTTTCTGCATCATGAAAATCCACCGACTTTGGCCGGGGTCAAACCCGCAACCTTAGGTGGAGAAGGCCAGTGACAAACCAACTACGTAACACAGCCGGCAGTAATAAAATATTGATTTCATTAATTAAAATACGATACTTTTATTGCACAAAATGTTATGGAGGGAAAAAAACTCTCCAAATCAAATATAACATATATGTTACGGCGAAAGCCCGAAATCGACCAGTTCGCGAATTGGCTGGTCAATTCGCGTTTTGGTCAACGTTGTTGTAAACTTACCGGCCAATGTCAGATCTTTTCTTGATTTTGGGCTTTGGCCGGCCAATTCGCGAAGTGGCTTGGGACAATCGGCCAAAGTAGGAAAAAGAAATAAAGAGCAGATTGTTATACACACTCTTAAAAATGAAGTATTTAAAAATGAGTTCTTCTGTGTAAAGTTTTTTTTAAGTCTAATTCTTTCAGAAATGAGTTCAAATATAAGTGACACCTCTGACAAAGGGAGGGCACGACTTCGGAAATTCCTTTTGGGACGAGACTTGGTGTAATAGTAGAACTCATTAGGGTGTTCAACCCTCAATGTATTAGCGCCGAATGCCCAGTCAATTTGGAGAAAATAGCCTTCGAAATTCATGCTTAGCTTATATACAATTAAGTTTTAAATGCTTCTAGTGACGCAGTGGCATAGTTGGTAGTGCACCTGTTTTGCTACTTCATATTAAAACCATAATAAAAATTATTCAGTAAACGTATGTACTGTAACAACGTGATAGCATGAAAAAGATCAGATTTAAGCCCTTCAAAAGAACGAATTATATCGAATCTCCCATTATCACATCGAGCACCACATATCACATGGTCAAGCATTCCCAGCCACTTCACGAAATGGCCAGCCAAAGTAGAATGTACAATATTAATTGCAAGTTCTACGGACTTTGACCAAAACGCGAACTGGTCGTGTTTTGGTCGCGTTTGGAACTAGTTCTTCGCGAACTGGTCGAGCTTTGGGCTTTGGCTGTAACATAAATATATAATACTCTCTCTTTACATTTGCGACATGCCTGTATAATATATCTTTTTCAAATATTGCAGAACGTCGTTTATCCAAACGTTTATTATCCGGACTTAAGTCCGGATACGTTTTCGAACTGTACTATGTGCTCAACAGTTGATTTGCGAGAGGTCAAAAGAGTGACGGGAAGCAACAACACTGAAAGTAGCAAGGGTCCATCAAATGCTGACGCGTTTCTACGTTAGAGACAGCTATGGAGTGGTACGAACAACAATCAGAGTGCTGTCCTTCTCAACTACTTCTGCTCAAGAGAATCAGAGACCTTGCAACGAAAATCAAAGGTGTACAGCGAAAAATAAGTGATTATTTTCCATAATCAAGGTAAAACTGCGACATTTTGCACCTATTTTGCTTTTTTTTTTCCAAGCACGTTTCCCGTATGTGATGATTTTCAATATTCGTATAGTGCCCGGTGTCATGTACTGCATGGATCGCATTCGGTTTTCGGTTATCCGAACAATCGCGTTTCCGAATGATGTCCGGTCCCAATTGATTCGGATAAACGACGTTCTACTGTAGAAACAATTGCTTTTAAAGGTTTGTTGCAAAAATGCATTTATAAAAGTAAATAGATAAAATATACATAAGAGCCAATTAATTATTTCATAACTGATTAAATCTTTACATAATCAAAATTTCTCGGCGTCACAATTTAAATTTTAGCTATACCTGAAATAAGTTTACTGAAAAATAAAAGAAAGATGTGTCTATTTTTTATCCTAAATATAAATATTCATATTATATTTAGGATTCATATTATGTTATTTTTGATACAAATTTTAAATTAATAAGGGATTTTTCAGGCTCTTTTTGATTTGAAAAAAATTAAATTTTCAAGACTCACGTCAATGATGTGAACAGTGTTGTTCCTGTAGTCAGCAGTAACGGAGAGATCGAGAAGGATATCATGACTGTAGCCCATTTTCCGGAACTTGATGAGGGTGTCGATCCAGTCAAAACTGGATTTATCCCACTTATCACCCTCCACCACGGGCCAACCTCCCAACGACTTGAGAGCCTGCTGAAGAGGTTCACTACCGGATGCCTCAATTTTTTCTGCAAAAGAACACATACAATCAATGGGCTTGTTGAGATTATTCTAAGTAATTAATATCGTAGAATCAAAATTGGATAAGACAATTCAATCTATTTTTAAGAAGTTAAAAGGGTAAAAAAAAAGAATAAAAGAAAGAGCTTAAGAAACCCGTTAAAATATTTGGAAAAACTGGGACAAATGAAAAATCTCAACAGAAGCCGATTTTTCAGCTATGTGACGCGAAAACATCACAACGCTATTAGCGGAGGTGGAAACTTTCGTTACTTCCGGATGAATTGATCTATTGCTTTAAGGAGACATAGTACGATTCAATTGACAAAAATAGATTAAAAAAAAATAAAATCTAATTTTTTTAGCTTAAATTATTCTTTATATACTTTTCTAAAATCTCACTAAATTTGAAAGCTGTAAACTTAAAAAACGCAGAATTATGATAGCTTTTGCGTTCGTTTTTATTCACATCCCCATGGCAAATCAAAGCTTTAAACTGACTTATCTCAGAAATGTAAAATAACTAGTTTGTCTTCATTTACAATTCTAAGGCTTTTTTTCTATTGTGACTAATGCTTTGATTTTTTTACCTGTTGTTAATAGTACATGTAACAAAAGTTGGTATACATTTTTGAATCAAATCAATACTTATATTTTTAAAAATAATTGAACTAAGAATTTATAAATTTTTTAAGGAATTTTCAATAAGCATTCATAAAAAGTATTGTACGTATACCAATCATGTTATCGCAAAACCCGTTCCAACTTTTGTTATACATAGTTTGATGTACTTGTAAATCAAATTTAATCCGTGTACGTATATTTTTGTAGGAGGAGTAGCATTTTAAAATTACTTCCCAACTTTTAAGGTTTTTCCTTAAAATATTAAATTGCGAGCTTTTTATGAAATTTTGAGCACAAAATCTGGTTTACATAGTATACACAAATAGGAGGCAAACCAAAAAAAAAATTGTGAAAATCCTTAAATTAAAAAATTTTGCGTAAATTGTACCATGTTCCCTTAAATATTTCTTAGTTGAAAAATCATTGATAAAGAGAAAGACATTAAATAAAAAATTTTGGTCCCTCAAGTTTTATCTAAGAGCGATTTTAATTCGTTATTTGGTGAAAAAGAAATATTTTCATCAAAACCTTTTTAAATTCCTTTTGATATCCTCACTGACATGCATATTGATTACGAATGCATAAAAACGCGTAGTTAAAAATCGATATTTTGATACAAACTGAAATAAAACCAATAATTGATGAAGCCTTTAATTGGTGAAGATATCAAAAAGGTCGTTATACAACATTTTATATACACATACAGTCCGCAAACCGCTAGTTGTAGTACAAAGCAATTATTTTAATAAGAAGATAAGAACGACAATAATGATTATGCTCACTCAAATCCATGCAGGAAGTATACATTTGTTTTATCATTCGTACAAAATCCGGTTCTGAGCCAGTGAGTTCCTTTTCCATAAGAACTGAAAAGGAAAATTAATTACATCATTAGTGAGAGAATGTAGAGTATTTGGTAATTAAATTGCTTATTGCTCATATTTTAAAAACTGCTTTGAAGTAAGTATTGGTTTTCTGCGTTAAGTGTTGAAGTATTTAAATCACACACACAATGAATGGAATAAATTTTCTAAAATTCTGTATCTTCAATTTATTTGCCTTTTAATACTTTTGGTTCTTCAAGAGAATTTTTTTCCTTTAGATTTTAATAGATTAAGATTCATTTTATTTAAAAAAAGATATTCTGTGTAATATGCATTTAGGGAACTTTGTATCTAACAGTAACCGCCTCATTTTCCGCTTAATTAAATTTTCTCTTTTTATTTCAGTCAAAGTATAATTCTTCTAGCAATTTTTTTCTTCTTAGTAATTAGTAAATATCGTCTTCTCTAATTACATTTTTTTTTCTACTTCAGATGGGGATGATATCTTAAAACGCATGCTTGAATTAAAACAGTTTCTTTAAGGAAACTTGCCTCTTATAGCCATCATGAAATTCCTTCTAAATTTAAGAAATTTTACAGTCATAGAAAAGGGAGGTGTATTTTCGGGAATAAGCGGTAAGTTTTCCTTAAAAATAATTTCTGCAAATAACAATATGTTGCAAAATTAGTTTTAAATGTCTAAAAAATATTATATATGAATAACTCATCTGATTTTAGCAAGGTAAGATATGAAATGATAAAACCATTTGAAATTATCATTTATTCCGGCGTCTAACGCTTTACTTTCAAATAGTATTTTTTTTATTTTTCAGGTATATTCGCCGTATAACGAGCACCTTTTTTTTTACAAAGAAATCTGATAACTTATGTTTTGAAGTCGAGAAATAATCTACGGGTGAATAACAAAAGTGTGGAATGAAATAAGAACTGGCATAAATCAAAACTCATAAATAAATATAGAATATCTAACAATCTGTGAGGGACGGAAGATGAATATTTATTTATGGATCAAAAACAGTGATGGCGAAAAAGAAAAGAAATATAATTCGTTGATGTATTCATGAAGATATAACGGAGGACGAATATGAGAATTCCCCCCCCCCCTGATCTAATAATGAAAATTCACAACGTTTGTTGTTTATTTTAAATAAGGAGTACTTAGATGCATGCACAGAAATTTAACTTTTTTATGCTAATCTTTTCTTTATTTTTAAAGCTATCCTTTATATATCTCCGGCTTACAACGCGCCCCCATAAATTTTGGTCTTATTTTTTGTGTTAAAAGTGCGCATTATACGCCTGATTATACGGTGCATTATCGTCAAATTGATTATAGAATGATTTATTTGCTTAGTATACGCAACAACGAAGTCATGGTTGGATGAATGGCTTACCTCTCAGCTTAAGATTGAGATCATCCTGAACTTCTGAGAATACAGACACAGAGGACCTGTCTTCGGGAATGGCGTGCGAATTCAGCCAACCTCCGCAAGAAAATCGGTAGAAATCATCGCAAGGATCCACAGATTCATCAAGATTGGATAAGATGTTGGCAGCTGTAACGCAAAAAAATAAGCGATGAATCAGAAACATATTTCTGTACTGTATCTTTTAGATAATTTTCTTTTCTTTAAGAAAAACTTTAATCTTTTGAAAAACAAGAATAGGTTTTATGAGTATTGTTTTCTTTACAATTTTATGTTGAGTTATAGGGATTAAAAAGATTAACAAAAAATATTCTCGAATTTTAATGATTATGTATTAATGATTAGATACAAAAAAGTAATTCCAGTCGAGTTCTTTAATACACAGTACTGTATTACTACATTATGTTATTTAAAATATGAAAGCACAAAGTTTATTCTCAGTTTTATATCTTGTCAACACATACTATGCTGAATACGTAGTGCGTAATTACGTAAGATATTTTTACTTTTAGTATGCGTGATAAAATAATTTATATGAAAATGACTAACAAGTTTTTTTTAAAATTCGTGGGCCACTTTGAAAACTGATTAACAATCAGAAATACACGCTTAATGTTCAAAATGATAATATTATAGACTGAACCACACACACATAAATAAGAATGAGAATTTTACTGGTAGTGAGCACCATTTCTGGTAATTTTTAAAAGATATCCTATTATTCTAAAAACAAAAACTACATTGCTTTGTGAAAAAGAATTGTAAATGGTACTTACGTACTATCGCAACTATGCCAACGTTCAAGATAACTCGCCAAGTTGGCAACCTCGATTTTGCATATGTCGCGCACGCGCTGATTTGTCAACCATATGCTTCTTATCAAAAAGCCAATGCGGTTGCGATAATACGTATAAGTATCTTGCATAAACAATTATTAACAAAAGAAATAGTAACATAACAGATGCTTCAAAACTTTGCTGTTCTAATTATTAAGAACAAAGATTTTATTATTCGTAACATAAACTTGAATTCACATAAATTTCATTCTGAGTTATTCCATAGAATTAATATTAAAAATCGCAAGTCAAAGTTAAGAGAAAAAAATCTAAACATTTTTAGAGTTAAAATTATTTAAATTTTCGAGACATTTTTCTTTAGTATTTCTTTAGTTCTTAAATTTTATTTCAGATTTGTTGAAAATTCTATGTAATATAACTGTTTTATATTGAACTTGAAGAAAAATACCGCCTATATCTCTTTATCTTAACCTCACATGACACATACAAATGATATAATAAATGATAAATACGCTATCTTCATGAATGGATAGAGTTTGTTTCTATGATCAATCACTTTTGATATCAATGAAACTAACGTAAAATTTTTTTTAAAAAAACTAATATTTATTTTGATTCAAAACGATGCATATCTTATGAAAGGTAAAAACAATACGCTTTTCAAAATGAGTTAACAAGAACCAGGTTTATCTGCTCTGTTCGAAACAAAGTTTTGATATATCTGCTTTTTCAATTTTATCAAGTGTTCTAAAAAACAAACCCATGCCGGAAACCTTCATTGCTTACATAAAAGACCATCACAACGAACAATGACATCTCAATAAATATTTCCTTAACTACAAGATATAAATCAGACATGAAATAAAAAAAGATAACGCGATTCACTGGGAGCCTCTATTTTTTTTTTAACGGCGTTAATCCCCTGATGATCCAAATCTGGGTTGGGCAAATCCATCATATACAAGAACCCCTACTATAAACATGTCACAAGTTCTTAAATTTGATCTCAATAAACATATAATCTCCAGTATGTAAATGATTAAACAAACAAGCCCCCATTTAGACAAAAACAAAAATGTGACCGATAAGGAAACTCACCTGCTTTGACACATCCAGATGTCAAGCACAAGTTGGCGGCATCAGACGAATTGAGGGATATGAGGCGGTCAGTGTTGGAGGGTACATAAATAGCCTGTCTTGAATCTGAAAATAAAGCAAATAAATATGAGATAATGTGTAAAATTACAATGAATCTAAGTACAGATCTAAAACTGGAGTTTCGGATCAAGTCCCGAAGTTTTTGTTGGTACTTAAATATTATCGCAGCCTATTGGCGACATAGGCCTGGGCCTATGTTGTACCTGCCAACAAAGTACCTGGTTGCCAAATCAGCGCGTTCAGCACATAGGAAATAGGGGTTGTGAACTTGGGGCTAGTTATTAATAGAGTCGGCAATTGTTGCGATAATGCGTAAGTGCCGTTTATTTTTTCAAATGCTTGTCTTGAAGTAATTTCATGCTTAAGTAATGTATTAGACCGGGGGGGGGGGCAATTGGTTTTGCTCGAGGGTCACGTTGTGAAAGTGGAGGATATCGGAAGGCCACCCCCTTTTAAAATGAGTACAATTATATAGTTAACTTTGCACTCCGAAAGGGTATAAATTGTACCATAAAAATCAATAAATATAAGTTAAATAAAATAGTGGCAGGTTTCAAAATTTATTTATTGTTCTAATTTCATATTGAAGCCCAGTAGCTGAGTGATAGTGCATCGCACTTCCGCACCACAGGTCCGAGGTTCAAACCCCAGGCTGGGCAAGGTTGACTTAGCCTTTCATCCCTTCATTGGGGTGATAAATGAGTACCAAGCTTGCTTGGGAACTTAACAATGGGGGTTTCACGTCAGGGACTGACGATTTGATCGGAACATCAGCTCATGCACCTCAGTGCGCAAGGTCACGTATACTGATGTGGGCACAGTAGGTCTTGGCCCTCATGGGCTGTTGAGCCACTGAGTTAAATTAATTTCATATCTGTAGGTGCAATTACATTTAATTTTAGAATCAATTTAATGAGACAAATGTGTATCCTATATATCACACTTTTCTACAATTTTTTTGAGAAGGGGATTGCTTGTTGAAATTCTTTTTACTTTGAGCATGTTTTAATATTATAGTCAACTTGCATCTGTATTTACTCTTGTTGATCTTCGTGCAAGAAAAACTGACCCAAATATATATGCTGACCCAAATATAGAAAACAGTTTCTATTTAGTTTTCTTACTGTCTTGGTGGGCCAAATGTAGCCCGAGGGTCACTGTTTGCCCATTCCTGTATTAAACTATTGTTGATGAATGTCATACGAGCAATGGATAAAAGATGAAGATATCCACTTGATATCTCGTTAACAAAATTTTTGCGTCAGAACTTTAAGATCTTGTCGATTTTAATACTTAACGACCTCTTATAATTTTATACATCGGTTTTTTAGTAGAAAAGATGTTTTTAAACTTTTTTACTAAAATTAGACTTGTCTTAGGACTCCCTAGTACTGGCCATTTTGAAGTCACGAACGTAACGTTATAATCATTTGTAAATTCTACTCTTCGCCTCAAACATAATACCCGACTCTTTTCTAGCCTTTAAATCTACAAAGCCTCTATTTTGAAGTTGTAAAAGAGTAGACAAATATAATGATGCTTTTAATAAAAATGATTTTTAAGTTAGTAGTAATAACAGAAATAAAGGATGTTGATTTTATATAAGAGTAATAATAATTTGAATTTGAAGATCAAAATTTTAAAAAAATTAGATAATTAGATTATTTTAAAACTGAAGAAAACTTTATCGTCCATGAAAATCATTCTTAAAAATTTTCTCTTGTTTATTTTCCTATCTTTTTTTCAATCATACTTCTTACTGTGATTACTAACGATAAAATATAATGGAGAAATTGAATTAATATTTTTTCCATGTTTGAGATTAAAATTATTAACATAACAGACGAATTGCTACATTAAGTGACTTAGTAAACTTATAAAACTCATTAATTCTCGGAAATACGTTTCACGCACTGTTCTCCTTTATATAAAGTCAAAAGTTGCTGTCAACTAAAGTTAATAATGTCAGCAACGTTTTCAACATTTATGATGTCTTTTCCTTTTGCTCTAGTTTTTGGCTGACAGTTAGCAAACACAACGTCATAAAAGTCAACTCATTTCATTACGAGAGCAAAAATATAATCTTTTACGCGAGATAAAACTTTTTGCACCGGATGAGAAAATTTTTTAAAATGAATTCGCTTCTTTTAATTGTAAGTTAAACGGTTTTAGATTTAACTGGGATGTAAAACCAATCAACATATCTAATTATTATAATTATTTTTTTAAAATCATTACATCGAAAGTAAAGTACAAATATAAAAGAAAACGAAAAAGTAAAGAAGAAAAATGTACCAAAAAGAGTAACTTTATGAAACTTATACTAGGGCAGAGAGAGTTACAAAATACATAAAAACATATATCATCATTGCTTATCATTTATAATACGACAGTGTAAAATTCATCCCTTACAAATTTGAGTCTAATGATATGCTTTTTCATTTATGATCTTCCTTGACATATGCCCTCAAGATTTAGTTTTGTCTAGCAATGGAAAATTACGTTTATCTATGGTCTTCAAATACTACACACCCAAGATAAAAAAAAAGTCGTTAAATCACCCTTTATGAGGAGAGAGAGAAAGGTGTAATATCAGATTCTGTAATTTAAAACTTATATTTCACAATATTATGTTCAACAATACTGTCTACAATTTTATTTATTTTTTGCAGAATTTTAATCTCATTTCAGCAGTTTATTGTTACTATCCTTAAAATCTATTCAGTTCCTTTTTTATTTCTGCTGTGAATTACTTTTATTCTTTTTTTCACCTAGAAATTAATTAACGAATTATTTTTCATTTAAATAAATCGACCGTTAACCTACTGATCGGCTTTTAATTTGAAGTGGGTTTTTTTGTATTTATAATCTATTAATATTTTTAATATGCTAGACTTTTTATAGCAGTTATAATTACGAAAAACGATAGAAAAAAAATCGAACGATAAAATAAAATTGAACTCATAATACTAAATGATTTCCATCTCGAATTAATTGGCTTATTCTATAAAAAATATTTCGCAGGAGAAAGAAAAAGAGCTGAATTAGAAAAGATGGATTCAGAAAATGTTAAAAAAAAAGGGAGTGGGATTACAAAAGTAGAATGATTTAATTAGATATAAAAATACAGAAAAAGAAACTTACTAATACATTTGAGAATATTTCTCTAATGCTATCAATTAATAAAAAAGAATTCATGTAGCTCGTATATGTAAGTAATGGTGTTTTTATTGTCTGAAATGCTACAGTCAAATGTCGTGTTATCTCCTGCATTATGTTTTATAAGGAAACGTATCATAGATGTTCCAATATGTAAGAACTAAAATTTGCTGTTTACCTAGTTTTGTTCCATGTTAAGGAATACGACGTGGATAAAGAACAAAATCAAAGAAAAATTGTGTTTGAAGCACATATATATTTTGGATACAAATTCTTCATAAAATATATCTCAAAGTAAGTCAAGCATCTAAAAACGGAGGCAAATGAAATCTCATCTTTAATAATTGTTATTTTTCGAAAAAAGAAAAGTAATCGAAAAACTGGAGTAAGATTTAAAAACAATGAAACAATTTTAGGGTTTTTTTTAAACTACCGAAATTATTATAAAATTTTTTACTCAAATTCAAAATTTAATTCTCTCATGCACAAAAAGGCGTTTTATACCAGGACATAGGTTCCTAAAAGCCAAACGGTAGTACAATAAGTTTATTTCTTATAATTTTCTAATTTTTAATTAGTATTTGTTTTAAATTTTACAACGCTATTAATAAACCAGCTTACTAATAACGAAAAAAAAAATTACAATGTTAAATTATCATGCAATTTTATGATAACTAATCACGTATAATATAACTAAACTATTAAAATATGAATTTTAAATAGATTGCTCAGTCTGATATTTGATTCATTGATTCCTGTTATACCCGATATTTTACACCTTTGAAATAGTATGATATATTTGTTAAAAATTTACATATTTTATCGATTAATCATTATTAAAATAAATCGTGCATATTATAATAATCAAAAATATTTTGTCTTTAATATGGTCGTAATTCTAAGTAAATGGTTATTTCATAAATTTTTTCTTTATTATATTTTTCAAATAAGAACTTTTTTCTTTATCTCTGACTTCGGGAAGAATATAAAAGGGATATGTAACATAACTGTAAACACATGTTCTTTTTAAATAACTTTTAAAAAAGACACATTTTTACATTTTCAATACCCTAAACATCTAAGAATGTAAGAACGTAATCTAAGTAACATGCAAATATAAACTTATTTCTTGAATAAAATAAAAATGCTTACAGAGAAATATTAACAGCTTTGTAAGAATATCCATGAAACAAAATTAAAAATGATTTATGTAATAGGTGCATTTATACTTAATCTGATACTAATTTTAAACTTCTAAATACTGAAACAGTACAACAGAGAAAACTAATGTAAACAATGAAGTGCAATAAATTGAGAGCCCCGTTTATAATTATGCGGACAACAATCACTTCTGGGAAAGGAAATAATAAAGTGTCAGAAGTAATGCTTTGACTTTATTCAATGAACAAAGCATTTATCCGCACATAAATGAATAACAAGGACGAGAAATTTATTGCACACTTTTTAAAGTTGTTCCTGGTGTTCTTCGGCGAATCTCAACAATTGAGATCTCTTTCCAACAAGTCTAATGCGAAACAAATGTGACTTGTGACCAGGAAAAGAATTCTGTATAATTCCCACGATACATTAAATAATTTACAATTGAATTTACAAAGTTGTTCGAAAATCTGTTTTTACAAGAAGAGCTAATTAAGAGAAAAAATTAATTTCTTTCGCTATTCACATCTTCGACAAATTTAATATTTTATATAAAACGCAAAACAATAATTTTTATCATATAAAACTTTTCTATCGTTTTTTATTTCTAATGGACTGCGGATTCGTGTTTTAACATTGCAGACCTCGTACATTCGTGGAAGATGGTTTCTCTTTTTAGTGCTGCACGATATAGGCGGATACCAATCGCCCCAGGTAATTTTGACTCCCCCCCCCAGTTTCCTCCCTAGAGGAAGGCACATGAGCTCTGACGATGCATACCTGCACTAGGATTTAATTCTGCTGAAAGCACCCAAGCCAAACAGACACTCTATGGATCTTTTACATACCGTATAATCATACGGCATGGCCACTGTTGATTTTCTGCATCATGAAAATCCACCGACTTGGGCCGGGGTCTAATCCGTCACCTTAGGTGCAGAAGGTCCATTGATTCAATTAGATTCTTGGGATTAAGTTTCAGAAAATTCAAAATTGACAGCAAATTGATTGGAATGACAGAAAATTCTACATTTTTGGCTCCGACGGGCATATAATAATTTGTAAATGAAAAAATTGAGGAATTTAATCCCATGAATTTATGTGGAACAAAAACTCCTCCATAGTTCAGCATGGAGGTGGAAATGTTCTTGCGTGGAAGTGGAAATCGATCTCAGAATTAGGTAATTTGGTAATTTTTGATGGTATTGAGAATCACGAGCTCTATTTAAATATTTTGAGGAAAAATTTTACATTACGCCCAAAATTTGTATATTGCAGACAACTTTATTTTTTAACAGGATAATGACACCAAGCGGACTGCTCTCAATGTACGCCGCTGGTGTCTCTATAATTGTCTCCAAATTCTGAAAACACCTCCTCAATCACTTTATTTAGCCCAGTAGAACATATTTGGTGAGAATTTGATTTAAAAAAAAAAGAAAACATTACATATAAACGCATAGTGTGAAGTAAAAACAATAATTACATAAGCATGGATGAAAATCGCTGCAGAAATAACAAAAAATTGATTAAATCTATACCAAGACGTTTAAAAGTTGTTGTGAACACTAAAAGATATCCTACTCAGTATAAATTAAGAAAGAAATACAATATTTAAAGTTATGTTGGATTTTCTTGAAGTGTACGAAGACTTTTGTGGCGTAATTTTGAAGTAGCTTTTTGATTATTAATTTTTAAAAATAATAGTTATACTTTTTAAAAAAAATTGATTAGGCCATTCCATCAAGAACAAGTTGCAGGTACCATAAAAAATTAGAATTCTAATATATTAATTTTTATTAGTCGAAACCATTAAATTTTATTGGAAATTACAAGTGTACGAACACTTTTGTGGTCCCCCCCCCCATTGTATTTTAATATAAATAATTCATCAAAATTCCCTTACTCTGTGTAATTTAATGAAGAAGTTGGAACATGGTAATGCAATTGAATATTTTTCTATCGGGAAAAAGTTACCGATACAAATTGAAAAAAATATCGGGAATTTCTCTCAGACCTTTTTCTGAGTTAGTTTATTGATTACCAGGAGAAAGCAACTTCAAAGGAAATAACTTATTTCTTTAATGGATATTGAGATAAACTTAACAAATTAATAGAAGATTATTTATTCTTTTAACAAAAAAAGATTACGATGCATATAATCATTTTGTTAAAACGATTTAAATCGAATTATCAATTGATTAAATTTAATTTTTATAGTCACCGTATACAAATTCAATACAGAACATCGTTTGAATTCTTATAGAATGAATAGCATTTCAATTTAAATAACAAAATCTTAGAAGTTACTTACGTATCAAATAACTCGTCAAACAGTAGTAAAATGCTAAGCTCAGTAAGCTAGTTTTAAAGCATTCGCGGGAAACTATCGTCCACTTCATTCTTGCCGAAAAAAGTGGTAGGAAAGGAAATAAATGTGTGCCACTAGTGAGCCATTAATTAAAGAGAGATTTGCGATACAGACTTATAAATAATACGCGAAGTGTATACGGGTCTTTTTTCTTATCAGTAAGTTCCAAGGTTGAACGGGACACGCGACTTTAATTCATGGGGACATTTGTTTTTTACGAATGCGTTGAATACACACGGTTGTATATTTTTCATTAAAAGTTTGCATTTCAGCTGTTTGCTAAAATAATTAGAACTGCAAACGATTTTTTTTTTCTGTTCAGTAACAGTAAAAGTTCTTCTTTACAGTTTCTGCTTAAACTTTCCAAACGATTTTTCTTGAGGCAGGATTCGTAAGATCTGTTATTCTAATTTTCATGCATTTGATAGAATTGTATTTTTAGCGCGTTTTTTTCACGTAGTGGAGCAAAAGCTCTATTAGGACGCAAATTTTTCTTCGTCTTCGTTCCATATTTTGTCGTTCCTTTTTCTTAGTCAATAAGCAACCAATTGACCTCGGGTTTTCGGCTTTTGGTCGCATTTGTGCCCTAGATGAGCCGAATCATATTTAAATTTTCCCATAGTTTTCCCGAATTTTCCTACAAATTTTCCTGAATTTCACTAGTTTTACTTTTTTATAGTGCTGATACAGATTTGTGTCATTATTTCTTTTCAGCTCAATAGTAGTACATTTAGAGGAGTGGTACAGTACACACACTACTTTCTGTTAGTAAAAAGTTCATCAGTTGCATTATTGTAAAATACAACATGTAAAAAACGCGCTAAAATTACTTGGGCATGACAATGATTGATATCTTGTTTAAAATTTTGTGCAAAAGTTATAACAAATTCTAAATTTGGAAGAAAGAATTGCGTCCTCTTGAATCTAAATCGTGAAAAAAGAGGATTTATCACCCTGTCAAAAAATATACTATACGTTTTTGAAGTTAATCATTCTTAACTTTTATTTATAAATTCGAATACATTTATTATAATCTGCTATTTTTTTAAAAGTTTTTTGTGTGATATCTTTTAAAAAAGATATAGAATTTTCCCTCGAGTTTCTCTGGAAACTCTGTCGAGAATTTTCGATTCTGATGAGATACTATTAAAAATAATACACCTTATGTGTCAAAGTAAGTGTTCTCATTTTTAATAAAAGTTTTTTGCTTTTAATTTCAAAGCATTTTGTACCTCATTTTTGGTTACACAAGTTTTCCTTGTAAATTATGTAATTTCTTATAGAAGAAATCTCAGTCAAAGCCTCATCCACGAACTTAAATTTCAAAAGCTATTCTATATAACACTAAAATTCTACTGAGGAAACATATTGGGTTAATATTGAAATAGAATTGTACTTATTGAAAATTTATTTTAAGTATTTTTCTTAAGATATTTAAACTCCGCGTACTTGAAACAAATGTTAATGAATTGTAGCATTTCTAATGCTGGGTGGATACTAAATATTACTTTTCTACAATACATTTAGGAAGAATTAGCTTTCCCTCTCTCTCTCTCTCAAATCAATAAGTTATAGTTTGATTTTCAATGAGGTATAAATATTTTGCATTGGAATTGAAAAATTTGAGCATACAGATTTTTAAATTCATTTAAACTGATGGATTGATTGATTGTAACGTCTTATTTTGAAGCTAAACTAGGACTATTTTTTTAAACTGAAGAGTTCAGATCATTGATGCAGATACCTTCCAAAAAAAAGATAACTCTTGGGTGATACTGAAAGTCTATATAGAGAAATCAACATCTATATATTAAAAAAAATTATATATTTTTTATATTTGTGCAAATTAATGTCTAGAATTATGAGTATTCCTTTTCTAATGTCAATGATTCCCGCTCAGTTGCAATTCAATAAACCAAATATTTTATTTCACATTTTTCAAAACAAAGTCGATCTGCACTTATACCATTTATAATTTTAAAAGGAACAGTTGTTGCTTTTACCACTTCTCTGATGGTGGTGTCAGATCGAGGCCCACGAAATTCATCACAGCAAAGGGCTAGATGTACGCTTGTCGTTAGCCGTAGCTTTGAGCACGATACAAATAACAGTGCAATTTGCTTGGTTCCACCACAATTCTGAAGGAGAACACCCTTGGGGGTGTTCAGGGGCTTCCCAACACTCTCTTCCCTTTCCACCAACCTCACGAGAGGACTTGCAGCTTGACGGCTATTTAGAGTACCCCCATGCTGCAAGAGCACTATACATTTACAAACATCCATACCTTTTCCGAGATTCGAACCTAGGCCCTCACGGCACAACAGTCAGCGTCACTGACCTCTATACCGGATGGGCAACATTTAAAAGGAGCTACTAAGTTATTTCAAAAAAGCCACTATTTAATGATTTTTTCCAAAAGTTTTGAATTTAAAGAAGTTACTTTACCTATATTCTTTTGGTAGAGATATCCGAAAACTGCGAGGGCTGCTGCCATGACGGACAGCATGAGAAGTGATGTTACCGTTACAAAACATAGCGTCCTCTCTAGTTTTGTCCGCCGATTCCACCATGGCGGATTCCTGAAAAGATAGTACAAAAAGGATTAAAAACTAGAATTATATATACCACAATAAAGAAATACTGATTTTAAAATGTTCTTTTTTTTATACAGTGAATGTAAATTAATAATTCTGCCCCCCCCCTCCACAGCTCTTGTTTTATAGTAACATGTTTTTAATCGAATAATAAGCATAAGCAGTCATTTCAATACCGAACGTAAGAACTTTTTGATTAATTTTTTAACAAAAGTGGATATAAATTAATATTTTTTAAACAATAAAGCAGTATTTTTTTTTTATCTATAATTCATTACTGAATTAATTACTATCGAAAAGAAAACCTTCCTGATAAGGAAAAGAAGTGGAAGATATTTCGGAAAAGGAAATTTTGATGACATAAATATAGAAATCACTCACATCACGCATATACATACACCAAGAAGTGCTGGTGTCGAGAGAGAAAGTGGAAAATTCCAATGGGATAAAGTTATACTCTCCGAAAAAGTTCATGCAACGCTGGGCTACTCGGAGGGGAGACAGACCCGTCTGAAGGGGTAAAGAGGTGGAAGAAATTTAAAAAAAGGGAATTTTAATGACATTATTATAGAAGTCACACACACCCCAGGAGCAATGTGATACCCCAAGAGGGAGAAGGAGAAATTTCTATGTGGAAAAAGTAATACACTCGAAAATTCACGTGTAACGCCGGGCCATGGAGCTAGTATTTAATAAGCTAGCATTCCTTTTCATCGATATAATTCATTTTTATTGATATATTTTTACCAATAAATGTTTTATTCTTTATAAAACTTTGATGGAAAATTTCAACACTCTGTTTATACATAATTTTTTCCCATAAAAAAAACACTAAAATTACTTAAATGTAATTCTTAAGTTTATACTATAGTTATGGTATCTAATATATTGAAAAGCAATTGAAACATTTTTAAAAAAAAACATATATTATGAAAAATTTTAATCGTGTATTTACAAATCATTGTCAGTTAACGAGTCAGTTTAATCAAGTTGCTAAAGAGTTCTATGCATCATATTTCAAAAAAAGATTGTGTGGTGAGTTTTCTTTGCTTGGGACAAATTAACTGAACAATGCTCCTCTAAGAACTTATCGGTATTTTCGGAAGCTGTAATAAGAGAATAGTTCTTTACCCATAAACCTCAAAAACACGTTTTTGCTTTAAAAAGACGATGAGTCAAAAGGCCCTAAAGAAAACACCTTAAACAAAGAATAGCTTAACTCTATTCAAGAGAATTCACTTTTATCTCGTTTAGTCAGTATTATAAATACTCTGCAACAGACTTTAGTGTTGAAGAGATAAAAGAAATAAAAGTTCATAAAATGACAGGATAGTGTCATTTCAAATTCAAAACATGATAATTCAACCTTTAGCATATATTAAAAGAATCATCATGCTATTATTCGCTCCATCTTAATTTTTTTATGTATTCTATAAGCATTTTCTTACCGTCTTGTCTATCAAAGTTTGACATTTAATTTGAAAGTCAAATGATGTAACATCATTTTGTGTGTGTGTCTGCTCGTTTGATGTGTCAAGAAAAGGACACTAAGGAAATGTTCGATTAAATCAATGAATTGAACAAACAAAACAAGATAATGAACTTGTCTTATAAATAACTCTTTTAAAAGGGAGGAAAAGAAAAGTCAAATCTATTCCCCTATTAATAATGCTCTGAAAAAAGTTTTTTTTTAAAAAAATTTTATGCTTTTTTTTCAAATAAAAATAAAGATATGAAGATTTTTTTTTGTGGTTTTTAGATTTTTTAAATTAAAATTAAGAAGAGAAAAAAAAATTACTAATTACTAATTTTTTCCATTTTATTACTAAAATGGAAAAAATGGGTAAAAATTTACAAAAAATAACATAAACGAGGCCCTTTCTGTACCAAAAGTTGATGAACAAATTTTCAATTCTGATGTGTTGCTATGTTATTCATTTTTGAAATGACTTTCAAGATAAGAGATATTTTAATTTTTACAAAAACTAGAGTACTTTAGCTTAGTTATTATTTGAAATTACTTAAGAAAACAGTGATTAATTAACATAAGAGACTGTAAATTTTGTAATAAAACAGTGATTGATAAATTTGAGGGTTAAAATACTTCTACTATTAAAAAGAATATACACACAAAATTTAAGAACTATTTTCAAAACTTTTTGAGCAATCGCTGTCCCCGTTTGAGCATTTTCAAAAAAAAAAAAAAAAAAAAAACCTCACATTTTTCGAGTAAAATGCGTTTTAAAGTATTAAAGTAAAGGCATCTGGCTTTATTAAAATGCTTGTAGTTTTTGTTCCAGTGAACTTGGTATTTTTATAAAGCTAATAAGATGGCATATAAGATAAAATCACACGAAAAATTTGTGAATTTTTTGGCAAAATTCGCAGTTTTAGGGGAGTTGCATATCTTAATTGGAATTGCAAATTACATTTGAAATCTCTTAGAGAAAACAATTTTATTTCTTATGATCTTCTCTTGCTGTTACATTTAAAATAATATTGCATTGCAAAATATGCATTTACTTTTGAATTTTATAGATCGAATTTCATACTACATTGATACAAATGAAATCTCATATTCAGAAAATTAAAATAGAATTTCCCAATATGGTTTTCCGAACTGGTAAATTTTTGAAATGAGAAATTTTTCTGTAGCAGAGAGAGTCATTTGTATATCCTTTCAATTAACAGAAAATTTTTTTCATAATGTAAACTAAAATTTAAACAAAACATATATGAATACTTTTGTATTTTATGTCAGTATCTATGATATAGTTTCTTGAATTACGTAGGATATAATGGGCTCTATTGGATTTATCTACATTTGCAATGCACTCAAAAAATAATTTGTAAGAGCTTTGACACCATTATTTCAGGAAAGCGCTCAATTCTTATATAAACAAGGAATATACACATATTAATATTACCTCATACGTAGAAGTAACTCCATAAATGAAAAAGAATACTAATCAGATAGTGGTTAGTTCTAGTGAAAGAATATTAGTTCTCGTATAAGACGAAAATTTGAGTAAGAGTATATAATGTCATCAATCATAAATTTAATATAGCGCTTGATAGAACTATAAACAAATTGTTTTGATGCTGATGGACAGTTAACTTTAATCTTTTTTATAGAATTTTTTCTTCGTAGATAATTCTTACAAAAGTCACGAAAGTAATGTGTCTTGCACAATAAAAAATCAGGAAGTAAATTTCCCACAGGGCATCAACAGAAACAAAACGTAGTTGCCTGGAAGCATTTGCTGGAATAGATACAGCAATCTCTCTCTCTCTTTCATCTACTTTTCAGCATAAGAACCTACAAAATTTGTAACACTGTCGTACTGTGGGATCAGTTTTTGTATTCAAGTGTGATAGAAATCTAGCACCTGGAATTAGAGTTAGTCCGTTCGTTTTTGACACCGGGAAAAAACAGATCAGAGAGGAGTCTCTTCAACCACAAGAAAAGTTTTTTTTTTCAGAATTCATTGGCACCTGCCCCACAAGGTCGCCATCGATAAGGGTACAATCGTTCTTTTTAACACCATTTTATAAGCTTTACTTGTATGTAACGGAATCTTTGAACTCAATTTTTACTCACTTTAAAAGGTCATATTAATTCGAAATTTTGATCACTTGTCCAGGACCGATGACAATACAATAATTTAATAATTTTGTTCCATTACCTGGTCAGGATTAACGATTTCCCATTTTCAGATCCCATCCCGCATCTAGCGACAAATTTCAGATCCCATTTCCAGATTTGGTGACTAATTCCAGATTTGGCGACTAAAAGATTAAGTAACAAAGTTCGATTAACTATAAAAGGGTGCTTTTCAGTTTTTTTAAACTATAATTTTTTTCTCATCGTCAGGGCCATTCTGCGTACTGTCGAAAAAGTAATTTTACCAACAACGATCCATAGATCTGCTCATACACACTTGAATTTTATTTGGCGCTACATTCTGTGCTTTCAGAAACTCCATCAAAATGTTTACCTCAGTGTTGTCGGAGAAAAAAAATGAGAGAAGAAATTTTCGGCTGCTGCAAACCACATTAATGAAAAGGATCGAAAATTACCAACTGGTGCATATGATTGACAGATGAGAAATCTACTATGTTCTACATGATTCTCACAGTTTGAAAAAATAGTATAAAAAAAAAAAAAAGGAAAATTCAAACCCGCTATTTAATTGAAATTGATCATTCGATTTATATTTTAATTAACATCACATTTTAAAGCTACATCAAGGCTGTTTTTGACGGATTTTATAACTTTGAGCTTTGATCAAGTGATGAGAACGACACCTGAGATGAGTCTTCAAACTTCCACACCTCAACAATGGGATGAATTTGACCATCGACAGATTTAACGTGGATTTTCATGACTCCACAGAAACCCACTGACCAAGAGTTTGTGAATATTACCACCTGTCTTTTGTGGGAATATCAATAATTCAGAGAACAGTGAGCAAAGAAAAGCTGAGTAGTATAGTTAGGTAACAGATATAATCTCGATGCAATGGGATATCAATGGCATTTTTTAAATTATGTCACGGATGTATAAAAATATTTGCATCTTCACTGTGTAGTTATGAAAAACTTATATGAAATTTCGTGATTAAAATTATCTATTGATAGCAAGGAAAAAAATGAAATATCCATGAATTTTAATTTTGTGCTCTTAGGAGTTGTTTTAAAACTCAAAGAATTTTAAAACACTCCATTTCTGTTATATCTAAAAAATTCCTCGGGATTTTTCAAATGCAGATACTGATTTTAATTATTGTGATATTTTTTGCATTCCCCAGGAAAAGAGTTCTACAGAATTTGATGTATTCAGAAAAGAATTCATAAATAAATTATTATTATTAGTTCTTTGATATTATATTTATTTATTCTGTACTTGATAATTTATTTTGATTTTTTTACAAACATATTGAAGACGTAAAACAATTTAATTCCCCCAAAAGTTCATTTTTGCTTTGAATAAAAGTATATATGTATAAAAGAGCTTTAACTGAGCCAAAAATAGAAGATGTTAAATTCATTTATGCTCACATTACGAATGCAGTGCAATATATTACTGTGTTATGTATTTTTAATTAAATAAACGAACTTATTTTGATTACATTAATTTATGCATTCATTGTTTTTTGCATTATAAGATAGCATATATAGTACTACAAGACTGGAAAAGTCACAAATCGCTAGTTTTAATGGTTAATAAAGTTATCGTAAAAAATGTTGACATAAAAAATTCACTACAGTTTCTTATCGCATCTTTCCAAACGTATGCTAAATTTCTCCATAATTACACAGAGCTATTTTGGAATGTGAGTCTGAAGTTGTATGGATGATAACAGCTGAAAGCTGCAGTATAATTTACGATTAATTGTAAAAGGATTTTTATATAATGTATGTTCATAAACAAATATATAAAATCTAGGTCTGTTACTATCTTAAATATCAGAGTGGGATAGAAATCCCAACTTCCATATGACAAAAATACAATAAAATATTTTTGAAAGCAGAACTTTTGAGATAACTAATAAGGCCATACCGACAAACGTGTATGCCACCACATATAAAACCTACACAAGAAACGAACTTCTTAATTTTTTCTAACTATCCAGTTTTGAAACGGAAGTAAATCAGTTTAACCTCGCCCAAAAGGTAATATTATCTCATTTACACATAGCTTTTCTTGTATGAGAACTAGGAAGTGATTACGATGAATATGACCACACGTTCCGGCCATACATTTAGCGAATATTTTTCTTAATGGACCGATTACAGCGAGGGAGAGCATGACAAGTTTTCGTGCTCCCTTTCTATCAAAAAGTGAAACAGGTCTTGGAACACATATAAAAAAGCGATTGCTTGAGGGGATACTGAACCTCAATTATCTGTAGTGGAAATCTCTTCCGGTCTTCAATTATTTTTTTCTGCGATGAACTAAGAGTCATTCGAAAGCTGAGGTTGATGAAAGGACAATGAATTATATTATCAAATTATGCTTAAATTTTGGGGGGAGACAGTTAAAATATCAGACTAAGGTGAAAGTTAATATCATATGATTACTCTAATATGTGATTTTTTTTCGTATATAGTACAGCAAGATATAATATAATGTACAGTTGACTCTCGATAATTCGAAGTCGAAGGGACCAGTGAAAAACTTCGAATTATCAAGAGTTCGAATTATCAAGAGAATAGCAAATAACTCGCAAAATACACAAAGAGAATTTTTTTCTAACACATTTAAATTTAAAACTATGTAATAAAATAACAATTGTACATATGTACAAAATTATTGAAAAGTATTTTTAAAAAGTACATATTATACAGAAATTAAAAGTCATGTATTAAAAGAATACATTTATGTATTAAAAACAATTATTAAAAGAATACATACTGTACATAATCTTTTTTGACGAAAAAATCTGTTATCTTTAAAAATCTGATTAATCAGTTATATAAGACATTGTCTCCTACACCACTTGTTCTTTAAGGCAGGGTCCAGTCCGGCCTATGCCCTATTTGCTGCCACATGCCATAAGTCACACAGATGAGTTATAAATCATCATGTCACTCCGATGCAAAAGACACATCTGTTCCTCACTATAGCAGACCATTCTTTTTGAACATATGTGTAGCAAGGCCACTTGTAAAACGAAAAACATGTACAACTGACAACAAGTGCGGTCGGTCTGTTGTCCACTTGAAGAAGGAAAACAATAAAAGTATCTTTTTACTTGAAAACACAAAGAAAGGATGACAGACAGATGGTCATCAAAGGGGCTGCGTTACAGGGGAGACAAGCAGAAACAATACAACACACAATATGTAAGGTCCAACCTGTTTTCTACAGGACTCTACATGATAGTGAGTGTTTGAATTGTCGAGAGTTTTAGATCACTTCGAATTATCGCGCATTCTATTCCGGCCAGCCACAGATTTTACTTCGAAATATTGTGTATACCAAAACGTACTGTTTTAGTTCGAAATATCAAGAGTTTTTCTAGGGGCTGGGCGTATACTTCGAACAATCGAGAGATTCGTATTATCGAAGGTTCGTATTATCGAGAGTCGAATGTGTATGTATTTATTTTCATTTTCATGTAGTAAGGGTTGTATGACTTCATAAAATAAGTACTTTTCTTTTGTTTAAGGGTATTTGGGCTGTTTATTTTCTTGTGTTCTAAAGCAAACAATACATTAAAATGCAATACAATATTTTTTGAAGAAACACTCTTACTTATTTTTTTCTATCCCATTCTCGAAAACTCGGCCTTTTCAAAAACTCGGTTTCCCTTCGGTGCACATTAGTGCCGAGTTTTTGGGACTCTACTACATTAATAAAAGGGAAAGTTTGTATGTGTTTTGGATGTGGTAGGAAAGCTAAAGAACCCAGGTGAGTTAACCTTGACACGCTAAATCAAAAGGTCGTGATTCTGTGTAACTTGAAGAGATTTTTTTCAAGCTTTAAATATTTTAAAATTAAATTTTTAAGCTATTTCCCAACTTTTCTCGAAGTGGCAACATGGCGTCTTCTTATGGTGTCATGAACAATCAGCTGATTTCAAGATTACGAGTTGGCGTTTCGACTTGTGCATACTAAAATTCGTGCCGTTAGTTATGTGTAATAAAGCTTTGCTTAACAGAAACATTCCATATTTTGTTGAAAAACATTTATAAACTTAAATTGTAAATAGGAAATTAAAAATATTTAAGTAACTGTCAAATTTTTTTGTGGTAATTCGTCGCAAAAGGGAGGGGGGCATTAAGTAAAGCTGTTTAATTTGTACAGATACCAAATTCATCTTTAACTGCTTGCCTGATTATCCCGAGTTATCTCGGGTTTGTATATATTGCAGTTAATTATTATCCCGAGAAAACTCGGGCGAAGCAGAATTTGTCAGTATGATTTGTTTTATCACGGTTTTACTCGGCTTGGAGGAAATGAAGGGAAATATTCAGCTTTGATTGGTAGTTTGCCGAGGATTGTTGATTTCACGGTTCTTTTAGCGGGACTGGTCGCGTGTTTTCCCTATTATATAGTACACGTCAGCTTATGGATTATGAATGTATAAAGAAGGATAATTGCGTTGAAAAAGATTAAAATGATGGCGATGACGCAAGATAGCGAAAGCGATGATTTTTCAGATAGTGATTATGAAGAGGTGAACATTGAAAATAGTGGAAGTGATTCTTTTGTATGTAGCGTTATTGAAGACGATTGTATACTTTTATTAAACAGTGTACTCTCTCTACGTTCTTTTCAAAGAGATTCCAGAGATAAGCCAGTAAGAAAAGAGAACAGATACCAGCGTGCAGAATGTCAGGTATCACTTTGTGTTGTCCCTTCTTTCAAAAACTATCATACAAAGACTAATACTTGACTATTTTCCATTTGCCCGAGATAACTCGGGATAGTAAACTTATGTTAAAACTAAATGCTTTTACATCTGTATAAAATTAAAAATTCAACTTAAAACCTACATATTTTGTTTTGTTTCATTTACTTGTATTTAATAATAAAATAAAACAATGTGATGATTTTTGCAATTTTTTTCAAAAAAATTTGTAAGGGAAGCGGTTAGAAATAAAATATTTTTAGGGTGAAAGAATTTGAACTAATCAAATTGAGGAGATTTTAATTATTCCATGATCAGTAGTGTATTTAAGGGATTTGAGAGTCCCCCGTTCCCCCATAGACAGCAAAAATTTTAACTTTTTCCATAAAGATTACATCTTGGTGCTTTCGACTACGCATTTTTTAGAATGCATCTCTCCCTTCTTCCCGAAAAAAAGAGAGGTATGTGTACGTTATTATTCAAGATAACTTTTAAGAAACAAAAATAAAAAAAAAATTTAGAAGCTGATTTTTTTATTTATTAGTTTAATTTACAAAATTCATTACATTTGTATAAGAATCTATAACAAGTTCGATACAGCAATAAATGTCTTGATTAACATCTAGTGGAATAAAACTCTGCATAGATTTTCAATTATAAAACAAATCTCAATAAATAACAGAATATATTCATTATTCAGATTTTCATGTATTAGAATACAAAATAAATAAAAACTATAACAAGATACAGCAATAAATGTCTTGATTAACATCTAGTGGAATAAAACTCTGCATAGATTTTCAATTATAAATTTATCTCCAATCCTTTTCAATCAATATGTTTGTAACAGAATTTGTATACCTTCAGTTATTTGCACGATTCTTTTCATGTTTCTTAAAAACAATTTATTAGATAAAATTTTTAAGAAACCTTTAAAAATAACAAATAAAAAATTTGGGTAAGAATTCTTGTACCTTAAACGTGCAAAGCAAAATAATATGCAAATTGCATTCGAGTTCTTCAACTACAAAATAATTTATGCACGCTTCACATAATACCTCCAATATTTAAACCTCAATTACACTTTCGAGTCACATCATAAGGTTACTTTCTCGTACCTTAAGAAACAATGATGGAATGAAAAGGCCAATGACCTTGATATAATTTAAATTTTCAAGTAATTTCAACTGTGAAGGACCTTTTTAAAAATACTTGACCCAAAATCTGGTTTCAGTACGTAAAAAAAAATTTGGAGAAGTTGACAAACCACGGGATTCAGTCAAGATGAATATCAGGGTTATTTACCCCTATTGAAGAGATATCTGTCATACAAAGCCTGGACATGATATGCAATAAAGAAAAACAGAAATAAAAAGAGAAGGTAGAGCGAGAAACCGAAATCAGACTTGACACCAAGAGATTTTACTTTCCTTTCCGTGACCCCACGTGATAGGACGACCGGTCATCGGCTCACGTGACCTCTCGAAGAGAATTTATCTTAAAGTTTCCACTCACGTCTCAAGCATGCTTGTAATCATTTGGAGACGACTTTCCTTCCTACACCTAGAATTAAGAGTCTATTCATGTCGTCATGATGATTTACTATTGCTACCATCAAGGTATCCGCTATGTGATCAAAAAGTTTTATGATTTTTTCGGTACGCGTAAAAAACTTCCGTTTGAAAGCACATGTGTACTGTAGTTTTTTCTCAAGTTGAATAATTTTGCTCATTCTGTTTGTTTTAGAATTGAATCTGAGGAATTCTGATTTCTATGAGATTGTATTTCCATGAATATGAAAATCAGGCTTGTGCAATCAAGAATCTCGACTGAAATATCTTTTCCGATCATGTTTTATTGTTTCGTACAGGTTTGTTTAGGTTTATAAAAAATACCATCAACAAATAAGCATGAATAATTAAATGGTAAACATTTATTTAAAATCATAAAATAAAAATGTCTGAAAATATTAAAGAACCGAATTCATGCATCGAACATCGAAGAGAATAATTCTCATTTCCTGTCTCGTTAAAGATATCTTTGACGCAATTTTGTATTATCTCTTCAGTTTTAGGGTATTTAAAACACACACGTGCATGCACATATATTTACGAGAATACTGGTTAAACCCTACTTTAAAAGCCATCTTCAGTCAGCATTGTTTATAATATTGTAGCACCCACTTTCTAAAGTTTCCGAAATCTATATGAATCTGTTATGTTCAATATTCAATTCAAGTCATTTTAGTCTCTTTAGTACAGTATACAAAAAAACTATATATATATATATATGGGAAACGGTTCAAAATTTCATTAATCTACAAACTTTATTGCAAATTATCTACAAAAATTTGTTCTATAGCTTTATGTTTACATGAATTAAATAAAAGAGCTTATGTTTCTATTAGTGACTCTATATATTAATAATTATTACATAAGAGACTTAATGTTTGGAAAAAAGTTTTGAGAAAGTTTCTGTATTCTTTGATTAATTATTTATTCTAATAGTTCTAAAAATGCTCCATGATCTCTTAATGATTGGAACGTGGTTGTAGTTATCCGAAATAATTTACATGGGAAAACTCTTTTAGTTTATATACTATTGTTTAGAATCTAAAAATAACATCAGTCAGTATATAAAGGAACAACTATGAAGTCCGTCTCTATCATCCATTTTTAAAACGGTAAAAATTGTTATACCACGGACTAAATTGTTACTTATTTGTGCAATTTACTTTCAGCTCCTTCTCTATGTCTAGACATAAAGTTATAAATAATACTATAAACGTGAAATTCAGCATCTTGTGTTATTCAACATGTCATAATGCGATTTAAATCCATTCTAAAATGTTCTTATTTAGGACTAGATTTTTGTCAGTTATGCCAAAATTACTCTTTTGCAAAAGCAATTTAATGTCTTGGATTGTATTTGCAATGAATATTATGTAATGAATATCCAATCAGAAATTATCTATACTTTATAGTTATACTTTTTATAGATAATTCAACCGGAGTTCAGAAGAAATACTAGTATTATGAACTTTTGAATATAGCTAAAATTACTCATTAAATAAGCCTATAAAAGCTTACAAATATATTTTTACTTGTATAACTCCCGATGTGGTCTTAATAAGATTAATTTAAGCTGAAAAACAAATGGATTAATATAGTCATTGTAAAAATAACTGCATATGGCCATTTTCGACAAGATATAAATTAAATCTTAATTACTGCCGAAGGTTCTTGCTACTTCAAAATCCCGAACTGCAGGTAATTCATAATCTTAAGCAAATTCGTTGATATTTACATCTCCTATGCGATGATTTGGTTAAAATTAACTTCTTCACGAAGATCCGATCAACTTTTCCAGATTTTTTATTGGCTGACAGTTACCTTCTCTTTGTTTTAGGAAGTGTCGCGGTGAAGGAACTTTTGCGGAATGCATCTTCCCTTTCACTTCCCCACGCCCCTGCGACCTTCTGGATGAGCAGGGAAGATCTTTACAAAACCTGCTTCCTCCTCAGGTGAGCTTGGAATTTATTCAAATGAGGTCAATGGTATGGCTGTGCGTTTTGGTTTTCATTACCGTTGACGCTAGAAAACAAAGTGCTCCTTTTGTTTGACTTCTCAAGACGGTCATTGCCATTTCACTTGATTGAAATTATAGTGCTTTGCCTCCTGAAGAGAATTTTGTGTAAAGGGTGCGTTTTTGAAGGAATTCTTTTTGCTATTCTTTCTGAATTAAAAATGGAAGATTCTTGAAAGCTAATGTGCTTTTTTTCACTCACTATTATAGCTCACTCTCTCTCTCTCTCTATATATATATTGTTAAAATTTTCAATCCTTAATAAAATAAATTCTATTCAACCAATCAAGTTCAAATAAATTTTTTAAACTTGTAGTGGATGACACTTGATGTTAATACGGTTTTTTCAAATATTAGTTAATTAATTACCGGTTTTCGACGCCAATTCCAATTTGTCTCCTTTGTTGTAACAATGTAACTGTTAAAACAATAACAAAAGTTGATGTCGAAAACCGTTTTTCAGCCAAACTAGCCAAACCGGGTATGCATTGTTACAACAATATAATCCATAAATATATATACAAAATAATTGTAAAACCTAAGATAACTAGTAAGGATAGTAAGAGATATTAGCCACAGTAGTACAATAGCAAACTCTTAGCCTTAGGAACCAAGATTGCAGGTTTAAACCTGCAATCTATACTATATATATATATTTTGTTCAAATTTTTAATCGTTAATGAAATACGTCCTATTCAAAGTAGGAATTGACTTAAAATTTTTTTATTATATTACTTGTTCTGTTTATAACTCCTAGACCAAATATAATTATTTTATTTACAAACATCATAATTTTCAGTCATTTAATAAACTTCTAAACTTTAATTTAATTCTTGAGCAGGGGTTACATCACGACACTCTCTACTCTAGGGGTTACGCTACGGCAATGTACATATATAAACTTCAAGACGCTCTGTTTATTTGTTATAAAGCCTCTCGACAGTGCACGTTCATTTGCTTTCTCTCAAAGCGCCAGCAGCCCGCGCTTGATTGAAGACGAAACTTTCAATCACAGTGACGTTATCAATAGTTTGATAGAATATGAAGATGGACAAGAAGAACTGGATTCTTTGAAATAGAATAAAATATACGCAGAGATACACATTTCCGACAAATTGGGAAAGCATTTTCTTAAAATAGATACCCATTTCGAAAGGTGTATGAAATTTCAAAAAGAGCTTCGATCACGCATATCTGGTTATCGTGACATTAGCAAGCCAACCTAACTTCGTCCCAAAAACTTATCCCTTACTTTATGGTGCCAAAAAATAAATAAATTGAAACTGTATCTTCAAGTGACGAAAGCGATTTTGAACTAATTCATCACAGGAAGATGAGTGCTTTGGATTACGATGAGTATCAGTGAATTATGCATGTGCATTTTGAAAACTTCTCCATGTATACAATGAGAAACTAAATGTTTTCATGTGGAATTTAATTATTTATTTCGTTATAGAAGTACTTTCTCATAAATTTTATAAATGAATGGCGTATTTTCTAAGTAAGACTTTTTTTATGCGTTCCCTCTCCACCGCATAAAAAAAAATTTCTGTAGTATGTGTCGACGAATTTGTTTCTTATATGTAAGAATTTATGAACTTTTCGAATATTTTTTGTGGCCTTTTTTAATGCGGTCCCTACCTTTCGCACAAAAACAGGTTTAACTGTATATTTAAGAAGTCTCAGGGGTGTTAATTTTGTCTCAAGGGGTGAAAATACAAACAATTTTCTCAAACAGGTATACTTCTTTTAAATTTAAATTAAATTATTCGAATCTTGTACACATTATTTACAAAGAATTATGGTTTCAAAAAAGTTCAAAATGTTTGAAACATAATCATAATTTAAAAAATTATAAGCATATGCAAATAAGAAATAATTTTGTAATAAATATTAAGTATTTTTTGCGTTGGACACGCTATTTTCTAAAATATTAGCCTTTGATGTATAAAATTTTATAGAATTATAAAATTTATCATATTCTTTAAACCATACTAATTTAAGAATAATATTTTTTTGTACTTCAAAATATTTAAATAATATTGAAATTTTAAAAAAAATTGTAAAAATGTAATTTTTATTATTTTTAAAAAAAAATATAATTTATTATTCTATTCACATTTTAAAATACTACAGTTCAATAAGGATACATTTAACTTTATAAATCAACTTATTGCTAGTAATTAAAGCTACTATTTTAGAAAATAGCATGCGCAACGTAAAACTTAATTAATATTTCTTATTTTCATATGCTTATAAGTTTTAAAATAAAGATTATATTTTAAACATTTGACGCTTTTCTGAAGCTTCATTCCTTAAAAATAATGTGTAAAAGATTCGAATTATTTCATTTTAATTTCAAAAAGTTATATATATTTGAATATTGTTTATAATTTCAGCCCTCTAGAGAAAGTTAACACCCCTGAGACCTCTTAATCCAAAACTGGCATAATATATATAAAAAATATACATTTTTGTACATTTTTCAAAATTATGATTCCGAACGTTTAAGTCACAATCACTTCAATTACCTTAAAAACCAAAACAAAATGTAATTAATTTCAAATTTAGATTTTCTAGATTTTCCCCCCATTTAAAAGCGCCATCTGAAAGCCTTGAAAGTGAAAAGCACAGCAAAAGAAAGTTTTATTGAGGAATACCATCTCTTTTCTCCCTTTATAATCCGGTTATGAATTATTTGTTAGTTGACAATGGCTTCTCCAGAATATTTCCAGATAAGATTGTTAGTTACAAGAGCCAAAACTATTGTCCCGTGCATCTTGACAAAGAAACCAGTCAAAATGAAAAGGGAAAAGAAAAGAAACGGAAAAAAAAAGAATTCAGCATCACGTCTTACAACACATCTCGCGGTGACAAAGCAAACGACGAAGGCATGGAAGAGATGAGGAGGCGTGCTTGTGTGCTTTTGAAGAATTTTCTAATTCTTTCTTCTGAGAATTATACGGTTTTTAGGGCCTTTGGAGACTGAATAGAGATGGGTAACGTTTAAGAGAACAAAGTCAGCAATTTTATCTGCTCATCATTTCTTTTAAGAACAAAAGGGGGGATTCTTAAGCTGTCAGTAACTCTGACAAAAATGTGTTATGTAATAAAATTAGTCTTAAGGAAAGAAATGAATCCATGTTTTCTCTTCACGAAATAAGGAATTTTCGGCAACCTTGAAATGTAAATTGAATTCATTATCAAAATTTATTACGCACTAGAGCTACATATTCTGTAGGTTATAGGCTACTGTTTGGGGTTAATTACTAAACGATTAAAAGGTACAAAGAACTTTTTTTATGCTTTTTGAGATAAGCTTAAGTACAGATTTAGAAAGTTAAGAAAATAATTAAATATCAAGCCAACAACGATAAAGTAGTTGCTTAAATACATATATACGTACCATTATAAATAATACCAAGAAACATTAGAGCAAAAAGACAGAATCTGATGTATGCTTAGTTAATTCCTTGAATTTTTACTATTTATGCATTTTTGGTTGAGGTCTTTCATATTCTAGAAACAAAATATCAATCATTGGCATGGCCAAGTAATTTTAGCGCGTTTTTCACATGTTGTATTTTACAATAATGCAACTAATGAACTTTTTACTAACAGAAAGTAGTACTGTACCACTCCTCTAAATGTACTACTATTGAGTTGAAAAGAAATAATGACACAAATCTGTATCAGCACTATAAAAAAGCAACAAAAAAAAATTAAAAATGATTAAATTTAAATATGATTCGGCTCATCTAGGGCACAAATGCGACCAAATGCCAAAACCCGAGGTCAATTGGTTGCTTATTGGCTGAGAAAAAGGTACGACAAAATATGGAACGAAGACGAAGACAAAATTTGCGTCCTAATAGCGTTTTTGTTCCACTACGTGAAAAACGCGCTAAAAAGAACAATATTGCTTATTTTATGGATATTGGTCAGCTAATATACTATATCAACATATAAATTTTGCAATCAGAAATTAACCAAAGAAAAATTTAAGTATTTTTGTATTATATAATATTATAAATGGCAAATAACGAAATTTTGAATTAATGTTTATATACAATTTAAATACTGTTTTTTGAAGCGCCTGTCTTTTTATGATTTCTAAGAAATTTATCACGTAATTATACATTCATATTTATTACAATTAAAATAGTCGGTTTAATGTTTTTAATTTCTGAAGTATTTTCTATTACGCAATTTTAAATTTTTGTTTATGCAAGAAACAATTTTTTGTTGAATATTTAAATTTTCGCAAAATATTTCGAGATTTCTTGAGTATAAACTGTTTTTGTTTCGCATCTATAAAATAAAAATTAATTGAGGAATGTTAATATCAATTCGTTAAAAAATTAAAATTTGCCTAATCTAAAATTTGCTGATTTCGCGATTCAAGTTAAACTTACTACTATAATTTCTACTATTTGCTTCTGTTTTTTTTTTTTAAATTTATTTTTTCCTACTTCGTTAAACTGAACCAATTTTCTCTTTTTGAGGAATTAAAACATTTTCCCATCTAAAAACATTTTTGAAAGCTTATAAGATTTTTTTAAAGAGTTTAAAATACTTTATAAAAACGAATTGGGTTCAAAAAGTTAATATTTAATTTCATTTTTTCATGGATATGTTTATAAGCAATTACACAATTAGCCTTTCTCTCTATAACGATTATTTGAAGTAATAAATCTTTTGACATTGTATATTATTCAACATTTTTCTGAAAGAATTATTTAGTTAAATCAAGTTAATCAGAAAGTCAAGTTCAGGTGAAATCAATTTAAAAGTTTAGTGAGATAGTTAGCTGGACAATAAATTTCATGCTTACAACAATGCATTTCGAGACATGGGCCCAAAGTATCATTCTGAAATATGTGAATACAATTTGTCCTGATAAAATGTATACACTAAATAGTTATGACAGTCATACTTTTTGTCTTTTTTTTAGGGTAGGATGACTTAAAATATTGGCTAAAGTCAAACTAAACTTCAAGCAAAAAAAAAAAAAAAAAAAGCTTAAGTGCTACTTGATGATTTGTAGGACGTGAAGTACAAAGATTTTTTTAAAAGGGGTTTCAATGAGGTACACCAACACTGAGGTATACAATGAGGTTTTGTACACCAACAAAACTGACAATTACTCGTTTGCGAAATAAGTTTGAAGAAGGGACTTTTAAACTCTTGGCTACCAGACTGAGCTTTCTAGAACACGCGCAAATTCCAAATTTCTGGGGATACTGACTTGACGTCACGACGCACATTTCCTTTTTCCTTTTGATGCTGACTAAGGACACGTTCGCGCTCGTTTCGTTTCGCTTTCCAAAGTTTGAAAAACTATTTTTGTTGTTTATTTTAACTTTTTCTTGCCAATATGACATCATTGTTGTCTTTCAACGAAAGTGACACTAATTGAGAATATTTACCGGAAACCGATGAATACGACAGTGACTCTGAAACGGATTTATCTATTTGTAATGAAGAAGATTAAGAAACGGAACAAAAATGACGATATGTAACGCATGCGGAACAGCTTTTTGTTACAAGGAACATTTCGAGCACTATCACAAAGATTTGTAATTTTAATTCCAATTTTCCTATTTATTCAAATTTTTATAACCCAGACATTTTGTAACTTAACTTTTAATATTTTATACAATCCCAATAAAATAAAATATTCCTTATAATGTGTCCTGTGCTGGTTAAACTGACTGTATACCTAAATAAGCCATGTATCCCCATGAGGTTACAATGGGACTTTGCCCTATACATAGCATGTATCCACTAGTGGTTGCATGGTTTCCAAGGGGTTAAAAATGTCCAAAATAGCCATTCTGGAAGACCACGATCATCCCCAAATCCCATAAGAGACAGATAAGTCATTAAAAGGTTTCACAAATCCCTTAGAAAATTTCTTCGGCAAGCGGCTCTTGAGACAAGAATTCCACAATCGAGCCTCCATTGCATTAGGAAGCATTCCCATGGATAAGTCTTATTCCTAGTTTACTCTATGATCTCAATAAAGATGATCGTGGCAGGAGAATTGCATTTTGTGAGTGGTACCCAAACGCCAACTGAGATGGTCAGGAAAGGTAAGGATTCCGTCGATCAACGTTATCAGCTGTGCCCTAGGCCACATTCGCCAACAATGTGAATGTCTACTTCCTACATTTGTTCTCATTATTTTCATTTTTAAAACTTTTTTGTATCAAAATAATTGTTCGTGTTATTATCATTCAAAGAGTGTTTATGTTACCGTTAAAGTGCATAATTCAGTTATTTCATAGAATAACTAGGTATTTCATGAAATAACTAGACAAGTCAGTAATAGGTGGAAAATTTCATACTTTATCTAGTTATCCTATGAAATAACTAGTTATTCTATGAAATAACTAACGATAATCAGTTAACGTGAAAAATAAATAATTTCAAAGTTATTTTATGAATTAATTGATCATAACTAGCTAAAACCCCTCTAAAAATACATTTTATCCCTAATATGGAGATTAATTGATAAACAATAAAGAATAGTAGAGGATATAATTTATATTATTGTTCAAATTGTTAATGTTAATTAAACAGAAAGGGGAGGGGGGAGACTATGTTTTGCATCTGTTACTGGCACAGTTAAGTTTTCTACTCCTTGAACTTCAAAGATATCATAATGCTGGAGTAGACAATAATCACGTGGTACTTATTTCTGTGCTGTTTTAGCACTTTTTACTTCTGGTTGGTTAGCACTTTTTACTCTTGGCGTGGTTGGTTTGTCGCTGGCCTTCTGCACCCAAGGTTGCGGGTTCGATCCCGGCCCAAGTCGGTGAATTTTCGTGATGCAGAAAACCGACAGCGGCCATGTCGTATGATTATACGGTATGTAAAAGATCCCTAGAGCACCTGTTTGGCTTGGGCGCTCTCGGCAAAATTAAATCCTGGTACAAGTTCGCATCATCAGAGCTCAGGTGCCTCCCTCTGTGGAGGAAACTGGGCGTCAAAATTACCTGCGGCGATTGGTATCCGCCTATACGGCGCCGCACTAAAGAGTGATACCAGCTCTTGGGGATGTACTGGGTCTGCAATGGTAAAAATACCAATCCGCAGCCCATTGGATAAAAAAAAAACTTTTTACTTCTGCTATCAAAGTTAATAATTTTTCACAAGAGAAAGTGCGGCTCTGTTTTCCTTTGTCCCGCGCTTATTTGATAAAGATTCAAATCTCTCTTGCATTAAATCTTTCTTATTTACAGGTTAGTCTCTCTCTCCTGCAGAAATCATTGCTTGAAAATATGTATTATTACTGAAATATTTTTTACTAATCCAAAATGTGTGTAAAACGCTAATTTACATATACCGTATAAATTCTACGTTTAAAAGCAACGGAATGGAGGGGGGTACACACACACGCGTCATTGCAAAGGAACTAAAAGTGGTTCAATGACTAAAAGCAGCTAGAATCAGTGATAAGAACTTTCGAGTGCTGCATTTCATACTTAAAGGATAAAGTAATAGTTATTCTATAGAATACCTAGTTAAATCGTAGAATTCAATAATTGCATATGCTTTAACTGATTTGTGTAGTTATTTCATGAAACACTAGTTATTTTATGAAATAACGGATTTCATACTTTAACTGTAATATATACATTTTATTGGGACTCTTTGTATTTTTTACTAATCTGAATCCAGACCTTTTATACATGCTCATGCACATTGTTTCTGCATTCTGAGATTTTAATAAAGAGTGTCAAGTACTTGTATGAAAATAAAATAGAAAATTTGAAGGTTGCTGAAGTCTATTATCTGTCCCTGTGTTCAAATTCTTGTCCTTCTATCTTTAGACGGATTCCTATTAATAGTATGCATAGTTTTGATAATCATTTTATTCGAATTCTTGATAAGTAGCTGGCAGAAAGGATTCTTCAGTTCTTTCTGATTCCTATGTCCTTCAAAAGAAGTATGATATGAAATGAATGGATAAGAAAGTGGGAAAGAGATGTGTTAATATCAAAATGATATATATGACAAAAAAAGCGAGAGTGAATTATTTAAATTTTTATGAAGTTATGTATCAGCAGCTTAAGAGTGTGTCAAGGAAAATATTTAAGTACAAAGTATGGAAATGATGCATATTTGGGTAATAAGAGGAGAACATAGAAGGAAATTTGTGGCATTAAAAGGAAACAATAATATGGAAATAAAAGATGTTCTCTCAGAAAAGCAATAAATATTTTAATTTTTACAAAAACTATAGCACACTTTATCTAAGTTATTATATGAAATTGCTTAAAAAACAGTGATTATATTAACATAAGGGACTGTAAATTTTGTAATAAAACAGTGATTGATAAATATGAAGGTTAAAAAACTTCTACTATTATACAGAACATACAAAAAGATTTCCGTTAATTATTTTCAAAACCTTTTAAGCAATTGCTGTCCCGTTTGAGCAATTAAAAAAAACACATTTCGGGTAAAAAGCATTTTAAAGTATGACATCTTGCTTAAATTAATGACATCTTCTTTTACTAAAACACTTGTAGTTTTTGTTCTAGTGAACGGAAAATAATAAATTTGGTATTTTTATAAAGCTATTAAGAGGGTTTTTAAAATAAAATCATAAAAAATTTGTCGATTGTTGGCAAAATTCACAATTTTAAGGTAGTCGAATACCTTAAGAGAGATTTGTTTTTGTAACTGAGCGAAAGAGAGGCAGCGTTATTGAAAATTGTTTCAGTTAAATGCATTGGTCCCTGAAACAGCGCATTCTGTGGTAAAGCTTTCTATTTCAATGGAGTAATAACTAAATGCATCTAGTCAATTAGTTTCAGCATGTAATAACTTAATTTTAGGTACCTTTCACACCCGGAAATCCTGTGTTTTAAAAAAGAGCACCGAATATTCGTCTCATTACGCAATTTCTTAATAACAATCCTAAAGTTGTATTCTATTTTAAAAGGACACTTGCAAGGGCATCTGAGGACGACACGGTATAATTTAATTTTGTTTTGCCCCCAACTGCGTAATTTAGAAGCCGGAATGACTTAAGAACCTTTTGGAAATGGCAAATGGTACTTACATATCTTAAAAAGGAAGAACATTTTCCTGATGCGAGTGATGTGTAGGTTTTTCTACACTGACTCATTAACGTAAACTGTAATTTAGAATAACTCTTTAATTCGAGTAATTGGATTATTTGCAAAATTGGAAGACGAAAACCTCCTTTATCTTGTTTATGCATGTCAAGGAGATTCAATGATGATGAAAAAGACTTGTAAGTGTAGCAAATGACTCTTCCACTTTTCGTTGAAAAAAACTCGCCAAATATCTAATTACGAATTATTTTTGTCACTGTTACGTTGGAACTATAAAAAAAATGTAATCTATCTCACGAAATGTTTCTTGGAACTTTTGCTCAAGTTATGAAAATGCATGCTCTAATTGGTTTTCATATTTAATTACTTTGAAAAATTATTCAAAGTTGGTTTTCTTCCGAGCTGTTACGAAATGGTGTCAGTGTACTTGCAATCGTAAAACAGGGAAATTATACTTTTTCTAGAATTTATTTGCAATCTAAAGCACGAGACTTGAAAATAGCTTTTCGGTTTTTTTTCTCTGAACTCATCAGTTTGTAAATTTAGTCATTAAGTTATCACAACAATACATAAAATGACAAATTAAATATTCTTTAGTTTCCTGAATGTTTCATTTTTTTAAAACTCAATTCTTTTTAAAAAAATTAAATGTAGAAATAGAATATAATTTTCTTTTTACTACCGTGACATACATAACAAAACGGGATATATCCTTATCAAAACTCTAATACTTTTTTTTGTGAGCTGTAAGCATTGGTCAATTTGTTTCATACAACACTTCTAGTTTTATATAAATATAAGAGTATAAAATATTTGATTTCCAATATTAGAATTTAAATAAAAAAAACTTTTATAACATTAGAAAGTATTCCAATTTCTTTATATATAAATAACTACATTGTATAACTCCATAACACAGGGGTAGAGAACCTTTATGGATCTAAGTGCCATTTTTTCTATAATTGTGTTTAATGAGGTATAGACGTGCCGTCAAAAAACTTTTACTTGCTATTTTATTGGGAAAATAATATAACTAAATACTAACAACACAAAACTCTTTATTTACTACGAAAAAATACAATTTGTACTGTATAGCAGTAAATGTTTTAGTTATTCGTGTAATTCAAATTAAAGTAAACACTAATGTGACATCTGTTGTTGCAGATTGGATGACAAATAACTTATATTAGGATTATAATATATTACTTTTAGTAAACTGCGTGCTGAATTGGATTTATCTGCCAAACGGTTTCTAAGCAATTAATTATTTTTGCTGTGATTCACTTTTTTTGACAAGATGATTTGTTTCAAAATGCTATTTTACCAACGATGTTCTGCATACCAGTATTCCAGAAAATAAAACACACACCGCTTTGTCGCCTTTACTAATAATGCCATATTTCAAGATTCACCAAATTTGAAATTCTCTGTTACACTTACTATACTGTACTTTTTTTTCCTTTGCTGAACTAGCCATGTTAAATAACAGTTAAAAATCGTAAATATAACACAAATAAACTGTAAAATACAGTTGTGTCAATGAAATTGATTATGCTATGCGTGGACAAACTTTGCATCAAAACGTCCACGACGTAACTAAGAGAATAACGAACGATTGTGCTCGTACAGCCCCTCGACCGATCACTTGCGTTTGTTCGTAATACTTCGTAATAAACTTTGTTGTTTTGAAATAAAATGCAAACCATTTTGATCATTGGTGTGCCCAAAATACCGTGTCGCGTGCCATCAATGGCACGCGTGCCACTGGTTCGCCATCCCCCTGCCATAACATATTCTCATGGAAACAAACATAATGTTTCCGAAGAAATGTTTCTCTTGCATATTGACAATCACAAATTGTTCAAAAACTTCTTTCCTGAGCAAAGATTTCTTTTTAATGATTGCTCTACATTTATCTTTTTTTTAAAAATAATACCACTTCATTTTTTTGCGATGCAATAAAAAGTTAAGCAATACTAAAAGAAAGAGGAAATGTGTCAAAAGTGTAAAACAAGGGCGATTCGCAGTTTGATTCGTAGTTTTGGTGTTAAAGTTTGTTATTTTAACATTTTAAATGACCTAAATTTCTATCCATCTTAAAACAAATTAAAGCACTAAATTGCCAAAATCTTTAAAAAGTACTTATATTTTCCTCATGAATCCCGATTCAAATAATCTGAGAATAATTTTAGTCTCTAATTTTATTTTTAGATATTTTCCTTCACTGAAATAAGTAATTTTATGACCAACTCTTCTAGCTAAAGATTAATTGATTCATATGCGTTAAAATGAAGTAGTCTTAGTCTCAGAACTAATTATTAAGACATTTAATTCTACATACTAATTTAAAAATACAGTTTTCTAAATGGTCAATAGAAAATGATTTACAACTGATTTCAAGTCTATTAATATACATATTATAAAAGGTTTCTAAACTTACTTGCACTCTGATTTTTCTCTCTCTTCTAGTTTTCTCAGAAAATTACGTTAATTATGTTTCGATAAAAGAGAGAATACAAAAGGCTTCCTTATCTCCGAATAAAATCTATCTAAAAATGTTTCCTAAATTTTTTTTATTGTAGTAAACATAGATGGATTTATAGATCGAATGATACTGTGTTCAAGAAATTTTAGCCGAATACTCTGCAAAATTATCTTTCTAATTTTTTAAAAAAAGTTATATAATAAAAAAAAATAAAGTTTTAAAAATTCTCTTTTTCTAATAATTTTTAGAAGATTCACCAGAATAGCTAGAAATAAGATTCAAATAACACACTAAAAGTTAATTTACTTAAAAGTTAATTAATTTAGTTAATGCTTAATGCAAACAAAAATAAAGCCATGCAAAATATTATGTAACAAAAAGAAAAATTAAAAGCCAAGGAATAAACGGCAAATACCATCAATTTTTTTTTTGTAATGTTATTTAAAATAAGTCAATTTACTTATTGATAGACTTCGTACGATCCAATTTTTTGTTTTTGTTTTTGTTTATTCAAGTACCATTGCTTTGTTTTTTATACCTTAACCATCCTTTCAGTGCAAGTGCAGGGCCCATTCTTATAATAGCTTAGGCAGGTTAGAAATATATTTAAATGCTATTTTGGCAATGGGTTCACCGATCTCAACAAGAAATCAAACATCTGATCTGATCTCACCTATGAGTGTAACGAGAAAGCTACTAAATATTCTATTTTTATCTTAGAGGAAAATAAAATCTCTAGACTCATAGAAAGTCTCTAAATGCTGTACATATGCTGTTAAGTATCGTTAAAAATATGTATACCGTAAAATCTGGCGTATAACGCGCATCTATACTTTCAAGCTGCATTTTTAATTTTAATGTATATTCACCGTATAACGCGCAACATCTTTTTTACGAAGAAACCAGAAATGCATGTGTTTTCTCCTGTGTTTTGAAGTCAATTATTCGAGATAGTATCCCAAGTTTTTGAAAAAATAGTATTCTACGACTACAACCCTTTAAGTTCATAAGGAGATCATTTGTTTTAAATGAAAAGTATTTCTATATATGTAGAAGCCTCCTTTTGTTATGCTCATCTCTCTTTTTTTATTTTTAAATCTATAATTTTTATACCCGCCATATAACGCGCATCCGTAAAATTCGATCTTATTCTTTGTGTTAAAAGTACGCATTGTACGCCGGATTTTATGGTACATGTTTTTTTTAAAAACATTAACTTGTGCAGAGAATTAAGTAATGGTATTTTATCTATATATCAATGCGAATAAAAGGATAATTTTAGTTTTTCTACCCTTTGCAAAAAAGAATATTACACTGTATACCAATTGCAATATTAAATCGGTTCGCTCCTGTTTCGTAGAACTGTTATCAGTTGTTAAAACAACATTAGACTATTATATTGGGAATCACATTCCTACAGTTAATTGATGGATAAAGATAAATCACACAGTCATTGACAACTGCATAAGAAAAAAGAAAAATGCAGGTGCGAATGCAAATCAAGAAGCAAGTTATGGAAACATCTTAAACGACACACAATTAATCTTTTTTTTTTATCGTTTATACCACATTTGTCATAGAATAACACTGCATGAAAACCAAAAATTAAAAATTTAATGCTAAAATATGACAGGACCAAAAGTCAAAAACATGCAAAAGTTACATAATGAAAACCGCAAGAATCGGAAAGTCAAAAGTTTAGAGGAAAAGCAGCCTCGCGATTAGGACATGAGTTTCCTGCCCATCCAAAACGGTAGGTAAACATCACCTCTATGTTATAACGTAGGGTCAAGGTCTGGGTTGACGAATAAGTGTTGTTTATTCATAGTGTCTGTTTTACAAATAGGGCACAGGCTTTTGATCAGTATGCCTATTCTGTTAAGTGTTCGGCTAAACAGTAAAGCCCTATTTTTAACCTGAAACTAGCCACAGCCTCTTTACGTGATATACAATTAAACTCATTTTAATTATCCTTAATTTTCTCGCGAAATCTACCCTTCGATTCAACTGACAATTCTGTATTGTATGCCAACATATTTTCTCGTATATTTTTCCCAAGGGAATCCCAAATAATGGACCCCGTTCAATAAATAACTGTAACTTTCTTTGCCAATACATCCAGTTTTTTATTTCTTTCAATGTCTACATAAGATGGCATCTACTGGCATTCTATGATTTTACCGTTCATAATTAGTTCCCTAATATCTTGTTTAATTTTTGTCCCAAGAGGAGGCTTAGGGCGATGCTGAAGAGCTAAGTTGTCTTTGCGACAAATCCAGAATCAACAAACACGACGGCCTTTTAAAAAAACTCGATTCTATAAGGTTGGTGCATATGGAATGTCGTATTTTCTTTGCATGTGAACATTTGTCTTCCCGTTTTCGTTTAACTTTTGCTTTTGCATAACCTTGTTTATAGGGGCATTGTCTATTGCCAGAGTCACATTCCAACAAAGAAAATTTCCTCAAAAGTGTTCCATTTTGTTTTGTTTTGAATTTCGTAAAGATACAAATTCAAACGATGTTTGTGTAATTTTTATATGAGTATAAACTTGGTAATAATGCTGCAAAACAATATAAACCAGATGTTTGAGGAGAATTTAGTTAGTGACTGAAAAGTGTGTGTGTGTGTGTGCAACGTTGACTTGGAAAATTTCGGTCTGGAGATTTTCCCCTACAACATGAACCACGCTGAAGACCAGTGGTGTAACGTACACCCCCGTAACTCCCGCATTGCGGGGGGCCCAGGCATTCTAGGGGACCCAAACCTTGACTGACTCCAAGTACATATTTGGGCTTAGGGCCTAAAACCTGACTTTGCAGGAGGGCCCTAATATTCTCCGTTACACCTCTGCTGAAGACCCAAAACATCTGTGAAAAATAATGCTTTTAAAGCATAATGGTGGGTGCGAATCCAACTGTCTCTATTATTCTGCCAACATATTGATGAAATGATGAAAAATTGAAAATTATGCGCCCATCACTTGCTAATCGGCATGGCCCAATACTTTTCCGCGACAACGCTGGACCCCATACGTCTTACAAAACAATTGTGAATTAAAATATGAAATTTTGCAACATCCAGCTTATTCACGAGATCTTTCTCCAACTGACATTCATTTTTTTAAAAAAAAACCTTTAGAACAGTTTTTTACGGGCTAAACAGTATGATAATGAAGATCATTAAAAAAAATTCCATATCAGAGTTTATTGACTCTAAAGATCGGAATTTCTTAAAGACAGGCATCTATGCATTAAAATCTTGTTGCGAAAGGTAGATTGAAACAGATGGAGCATATTTTGATTAAATAAACAGCTTTTGAAAAAGATATGTAGTTTTATATATTCACTTAAAACTCCGGCATTTCATACGTACCAATAAACTAGATTTCAAGTTAGAAACAGCCAAAAAGACCGCATGTATTTCCGCATCAAAGTTTGAAAAATGGTGGCTCACTGGGGCATACTGTGAAAACAATTTACTATATACACCTGGTCATATATTATTTTACATAACATTTTAAATTTATATCTTAAAGCTTTCTGTAATATGGTTTGCTTTTGAGGTACCTTTCTTGTTGTTTTCATTTAAATATTAATTGTTATAAATAATGAATTATATCAGATTATGCGTGTCATTTTGCAGTTCATTATAAAATGGCCATTACATTATTCTAATTATACCATTGAATATGCATATATTTCAGTCTTCCGTTCGATAAGCAGTCCACTTCGCACAAATCTATTGCCATCAACCAAACCAACAGTTACTGGATTCTGGTAAATTATAATTTAACCCTTTTCACAACGGAACAATGATTCCGTTATTGTTGGCTTTCGTACAGTGCTCATCAACAGTCATGGGTTCCCATCGGAAACCATCTCCGAGCTCACCGGAACTGGAAGGAACAACGCCACGTCCCTTGTCAAGGTCTGGCGAGCATGGGTAAGACCGATTAACAATAAGTAGTGTTTGTTCCGATCTATTCACTCGCGGCTCAAGGGTAAGTGGATATCCTCTTACTTGTGACATGTCACCCGAAAAGTGACAAATGACTTTAGGATTCAATCGGCGAGATGAAAGGCGATGAACACTTATTTCAGGAAATATTTGAAGAACAACTCTTCATAATACACTGGGATCTCTAGAAATTTTAATGGGGGATCTTTGATATGTAATGATGAGGAAGCCCTTTTAGAGAAGAACGTATGCTGATGGCTGTTCTATTTTTAATTCATTTTGGGGAACTTTTCAGAAATGCTATTCGTACAATGGGCTATAAATCAAGTTATGATGATTCTATTTGTGTTCGATCTCATGACATACACCATTTTATTAGAAGATTTTTTTGACATTGGACTGATCTTAATGAATTTAGTTTGGATCCTTTTATTAGACTTAAATGCTGTTTGGAAGATGCTCAGGGAAAGTTCGTTAAATCAGTGCTTCTCAAACTTTCAATATTTGCGACCCAATTTTCAATCAGAATTTTCCTTGCGCCCCCTCCAATAGAATAACAATGTATTGAATGCAATAATAATGTATAGTTTGAAGCTAAATCCACAAAACGACCTTAATTATAAACCGTACAAATCATCAAGATAAGTTTTAAATTTTGTACATGTTTCTTTTAAGTAATATATATTTTAAGTAAGTTATATTTAAGTAACAAGAAGTAGTATAAGTTTCTTTTCCTTCCTAATTTTTAAATTGGAACAGATTGCAAAATAATTTTTAATTGAAGAAGATACTTAAGAAGATCACCAAGTACCTAGGTACCTTGATACAGAAAGGCTTACAATTGCGGAAGAAGAAATCTTCATAGATTTCACGTGAAGTGTCGAAATCAAAAGGCAATTTAGTAATAAATCACTCTTTGGATTTTTGGCGGGGTGGGTGATGAATTTTCTGCTCGGGAAACACAAGTGTTTCGCGCGTATATCCATTTCCAACTCTAGTAATTATTAAATTTGTTTTTAATTTAGCATTGATAAATTTAATTACCAAATACATTGTGCAGTTCTGATACACTTATAAGTGTATAGATCAGTGTAAATGTGTATTTTATTTTTTATTATGCCAGAATGTATTTTGTTCTGCTTCCTTTCTGTAAAATTAATTATTTTCAAACAACCTTTTATTTAAGACTTAAGTTCGCGCCCCATACGTAGGATCATCACGCCCTCCTAGAGGGGTGAGCCCCACAGTTTGAGAACCACTGAGTTAAATATTAGAAATGGAATCTAAATGGAAAACACTTTTCCAGATTATGTTTCGACATTAATACATTTTGATTTCATCAAAGGGTACAGAGTGATTGAGTGTTTATTAACTTTACACAACAGAACAACACAAGGGCTATTGGAAACGGACCTCGTAATTTTGAACCGTAGTCAGGTGATAAGGATTACACTTAAGCTGGAACTCCCCTCTAAACTTTCACATTACTCTAATAACAGGACTTTGAGCCTCGAAAAATTTAACATGCATCATTCCCCTCTACACGGTGAATCTACAGTGTCAGTAAGGCTCGAACTCATGACTGCACGACCATGAGTCCGTGAGCGTGACCACTAGGCTACCGTGGCCTCAAAGGGTACAGATCAGTAAATTAAAATATTAAGCCTTTTTACCAGGAAATTAATCTATTTTATCATTAGAATATTTAATTTTTTTATTTCATCTCATTATGTCTCACAACAACATTAAAATCCATCTTCTAATAAAATAAAATATTGCTTACTAATTGAAAATTTCTTAACATTTGCCACACGTTTTTGTAGATAGATTCGCGTTTTGTAATTGTATATTTTACTAATGTAGGATCTTTTTTCTGTTTCAACACCATGAGAAAAGCCTTAGCTTCATCTATGTCACGTAACATTCCACTTTTCTACTCCCTATTTTTAAGTAAGCATGCAAAAATGTATCGGTTTAATTTTTTGTCGCATAGAACTGTTAAGCACGCGCTTTCATCTTTTTTTAGAAAGCAATAAATTTTCCGTGATACTCTTTTCAACAAGCTCTTATGAATAAAAATGCTAAAATGTCAGAATTACAGATTCCGCTATTATCAGGTGTAAGAAAATGCTTGTTTCTTCCAATGCTGAAATGAACTCGCTTTCAAGAAAACAGATTTAAGGCTCTTTTTGTCGTGGTTTATCTATAACATCAGACAAAGGGATTTAGAATAAATTTAGAGACAGCGTCGAATTGTAGGTTCTTCAAGACAAGTTAATAATACATGCTTGTTATATATAACACCAATTTTCTTTCAAGGAACCATTCCATGATTAATTAATTAACTGCATTTAATTATTTAATCATACATATTCTCTCCAATACAAAATTAAATTTGATTCAGTTAGAAACAACTGATTGCGTGTAATAACGCATTTCTTATCGTTCACTCAAAAATAACTGTCTTATTCCTATTAGACTCTAAAAGAAAGTCAGAAAAATGCTGCATAGACTGTATAGTTACACGATTTATGTTAAGTAACGAGTGATGAGTGACTTTCAAGTAGAAGAAAGTCTGAAAAATGCTGCATTGAATGTTAAGAGCACGATGATTGTAAAATAGCTTCTGAGTGACTTTCAAACTAATCTAATAGGTTATTATGTTACTTAGGAAACCATAACTACTAAGTCCTACGATATTCAACAATAAGAAAAGAAGTTTTAAAGTAATTAGCTCATTGTTGTACAGTCAAGACACACTGCCTTTCAAAATAATGCTAATTTAAACAACGACAAGGGTTTAAATGATTGTCTTCCTCTCCAAGCCATTTGCAGTTCCACCCAAAGATGTTTCTACTATCCTTGGCACATATTTTTGAAATTATTCAAAGGTGTTTACATTTATTTGTTTGGAATTGCACAAGTTTTATTGTGAAAATGTAATTTTTTACAAAAAATAAATAAGTAAAATAAAATAGATAAATTAATTCAAAATATTTTGAAATCTAACTGTAGTATGACATATTTTCAAAACGTGGAGAATTTCTACCACGTTGATTTATGCTAAAATCTGCCCCACTTATTGTGTTAATATTATTCAATATAGTTTGTAATAAAAAAATTTAGAAGCCTCAATTCTTCCAAATTATTATCATCACTGTATATAAGTTTTAACTATAAATGTCTCTATTTCTCTTTTTTATTATAAGTTTCTTATTTTATGAGGATAAAAAATTAATATGTCTTTAATATTTAAATGGAAATTTTTTTTACTGTTGCATTCAGTTAAATACATTTGGACTATTATTATCTAATTATAAATAAAACAAAAGAATTTTTCTGGGAACCAAATGTCACCAAAAAGTTTTTATATCTAATACTTCTTCATTATACTCAGCCATTAAGTCATTAAAATATTTTTTATATTACATTATAAATCAAATTGGTAGCTTTCAATTGCAACTATAGACAGATAATAGCACTCTTTTAAAACAAAAAGTAAATATTTTTAAAAACAGAGCATTTTGAATTAATTTGTAATAATTTCATATATATATAAATACATATTCGTTTTAAAAGTCTCAAAATGTATGAACATTTTTTTACAAATTTCAAAAACAACGAAATGTATTTTTTGTAGAATATTTTCAGTGGATTTACCCACTTTTATTTTCGACAGGCTAATTAACATATTCTTTTGACAACAGGATGAGATCTGAGAAAAGAGACTTCTAGAAATTTAGCAATATTTTTGACAAGTTCAAAAAATTATTATAATGAACGTATTTATCATGTTGATGTTACTGATAAATGTGCAAAGACATAATGGTAAAACCAAAACGTGCTTAACTATTCCATATGAAAGAAAAAGAACAAAAACGACCTTTGACCTACAGAACCCTGTCATATTTCTTTACTTTTATTTAATGAAGGTCAAACTAAGAAAAGTCCCAAAAAGGTGAAAAAAGACAAGAAGTTTCATTATGTATTATTAGGACAACGGTCAAATTATGCTGTCTCAAGACTTGAAAATTCGAACCTTTAAAATACGTTATCACAAGAAAATAATTGATGGTTGAATACCTGTTTCTTCTTTCAAGGGCAGATATGGTTGCTTTTCCTTAACATGACATCGTTCATGACAGTTTGGGAAAGATTTATATTTTTTAAAATAGTTAAGAGAAATGTTTCCTCTGATTTTAAAGAATTGAATTTAAACTATACCTTATGCAATAAAACTAAAATTTATATTATTGTATTAAATTTTATGCAATATATCAGAAATACACGAAATCGAATGCTTAAAAATTAGAAATCTTTTTTATTACAGGACATGATATATTTGCAAATCATGGCAAAGAATAATTTCCTGCTGTGGGTTTTGGGATTAAATTCATAAAACATTTATTTAAGGTATCCGACTACTTGCAACAACTTTTTTTTTTTAAATTAAGATATGGGGATTTTGTTTTTGTTTTTGTTTTTATATTTGTTTAGTATATTTTAAGAAAAATATGCTAAAATTAAGAAGAGAAAAAGATATTAATATTACTAAAATGGGAAAAATGGGTAAAAATTTACGAAAAATAACAAACGCTGCCCGTTCTGTACCAAAAGTTTATGAACAAATTTTCAATTCTGATGTGTTGCTATGTTCTTTATATTTGAAATGACCTTTAGGATAAGAGATATTTTAATTTTTACAAAAACTAGAGCACTTTATCTTAGTTATTATATGAAACTGCTAAAAAAAACAGTGATTATATTAACATAAGGGACTGTAAATTTTGTAATAAATGCAATGATTGTTAAATCCGAAGGTTTAAACACTTCTACTGTTATACAGAACATACACAAAAAATTTCCTTTAATTATTTTCAAAACTTTTGTAGCAATCGCCTGAGCATATAAAAAAAAACAGATTTCGAGTAAAACGAGGTTTTAAAGTATGGCATATCTTGCTTAAAGTAATGGCATCTGCTTTTACTAAAACACTTGTAGTTTTTGTTCTGGTGAACGGAAAATAATAAATTTGGTATTTTTATAAAAAGCTAATAAGATGGCCTATAAAACAAAATCATAAAAAAATTTGTCAATTTTTGGCAAAATTCACAATTTTAAGGTAGTCGGATACCTGAAATAATTCTTTCCTGTATTTTCATTGTTTTTATAAGCTAAAACATTTGTTTTCCTAAGTACTTTTTGACACTATCGTAAAAATTAAACACAGCGAAAAATGTTTGTAAATGAAATTTAGATTTGTTTTTAACTCGCCTCTGAGTGAAGTAATATTATGATCGCAGTCTATATAATGACTAGCTGTAGTCAATTGTCATTTCTTTAGGTAAAACCAGAATAAAATTGCTTATAACCGGGGGTACAACTGTACTTTTCTCAAAAACTTTTCGAATTGTTTGCAATGAGCATCCTGTTTTGTGGTGTTATATTAATTTTAAAATGCAATGGTTATTATATATATATAAACAGTACATTTTTATTGAATAATGGAAGCTAATGTCTTTGACAGAGGACTGAAAGTTCGATATTCACTTTTAGCAGAGACTATTGTCTCGATAATGAAAATATAGGCTCCGAAAATTATACTGGATTTCAAAATTCTAATGTATCGTGAAAGTTTAGAAAGCATAAATGTATTGTAAGTAAATTTAAAAGTCAAGTACCTTCCTTGTTTCCTGACTGTACTTTAAAAATAAGGAAATATGTTGCTGGTTGTATAAACCTAATACTAAAGCAATTAAAAAAGTCAAATGTTAGTGCAGGTATGGATGAATTAACGTCATACTAGAAAGCATGCGGAAGATCATTAGTTACAGTCCATATAATTACGAACCATTGTTAAAGCTCCCGTCGAGCAGCCACTTTGAACGTATGGCTCATTCGTAAAACTAATGTTAATTCTATGGTAATGTCTTTACCAAATCTAGACTATACATCGATTTTAATCTAATAAAGTGTGCGAAGGCTTCCACAAAATTGTTTCTTACCTCCAATTTTTTAAAAAAATAATGTCTGTCTCAATGTTTTTCTTATAGGTTTCAGATTCTTAACCCGGGTTCAGTCTCACGGGGCACAGAGTCTTTAATTCTGGGAAAACTGTTTATTTGTTACCAATGACCTTGTAAGTATCCTCCGAAATGACAAAATTCATGGGGACTAAAATGTATTTGTCACATATCTCCCTCTTTTTTGGGAACGATTAACGTTTTTCTACAATCTTGGGGTGACTGAGTTCCCCGCGCGACCACTTTTGTTCCAAAATATTTTCTATGAACAGGTTACATTTCCCCCCTGTGAACGACTTAGCGATTTTGATAGCTGTGTTGTTTGGTTCATTCTGGTTTATAAATGTAAATGAACAGGATATAAAAAAAGAAATGGGCTTCTGTAAACTCTATTGAATGAAGTTGAAACTGATCAAGAGCGATGAAATAATGGATATTAATCATGATACCGAGTGTAAATTTCAGAAAAGCGACGAACATGAAACGTTTGAGTTGAAAGGAAAAATTTCAAATGCTACCTATAACACTCCATCAAGAAAAATATGAAGCCAAAAGTGTACCACAACGCATTACCCCCGTCAAAAAGACATAAGCAAGAAAAAGTTCAACATGTTATTTGTCAACCATCAAAGGGCAATAGAACTACAATAACTTGAACAAAATATGATAGTTTTGCCTGAAAATATCATTCCTACAATGTTAGTGAAAAGTGTCTGTGATTTATGTCCTTTATTTAAGTCATGCACATTTCAAACATTTTCATTCAGTTTGATTGGATTTTTTCTCAAACTATCAAAGAAAAATTAAAAAGTCCTTAAAAATAAGTAAGTATTCTTTTTCTTAATATTAAAGTTGACGATTTGTCGATTAGGAATCAAATTAAATTAGGTCGCTAAGAATCAGAAGATATTGCCTAGACGTAAGTGATCTGATTATTTAGTCTTTTCATATCTCGTCTACCTCGCTAATGTTTTAGATATTTAGTTTTGGGGTACATCTCTTAACTTTGGTTAATAGAACTTGTGTTGTTTGTCATAACGGAGGATAAACTGAAGTTATATTGACTATGGCTAATCTTCCTTCCGATCCTCCCACACTAAGGGATGATTTAACTTATCCCTTACAAAATGCTGCGATATACAGCCAATAGTAGAAACCGTTCCTGTTACGTTCGAACACAATAATAATAATGATGACAGAATTTGGCGACAATTGTGATTTGGCTGTGTCTTTTCGTTTTGGGAAATTGGTCGAAGCATAATACGTACCATTTAAGATCTCCAAATACCAAAAATCATTTTAAATATACGATCGCAATACCTTCCGTAATGATGTAAATTATAATAAAGAATAATATATTTGCATTTGTAAGACATGTAAAAACTAAGGACTATTTGGAGCAAGTCCCTAAATTATTCTGACATAACTTTTGAAATGTGTACCTATTAATTTTAAACGTTTATTAATCGAATTCTGAAATTCTTCACTCCCTTTAGACGTCTCGATGGGATTGCAGTTAAACTAAAAGAAATAATTTTTCAAAAGAAAAAAAATTATGGCTAATTTGTAAGCATTTTTAATGTGATTATTGTTGTAATAGATTATTTTGAAGGAAGTAAAATTTATCAAAATAAAAAAAAGAAACTTTGAGTAAAAGGGAAGGGGAATATCGTATTTTTTGTATTAATTGTAATGTTAGAGGGGCTCACTCAATTTCTGATTTGACCCAGAAAAAACCAGGAGCAGTTTTTACAACCTTCATTGCGTCTTCGAAACCAGTCAAGTTTGCTCCAGTTAGTGAGGCATGAAAAAGGGTGAAGTTTGCGAAATAATTGATTGAACCTGCTTCGGTATCTGAATGGAAAATACTTTCTCTTCTCAAACATATTTTTTAATCTTCTTTCCGGTTCACCGCTTTTGATAACTAAAGTGAGATTTTTTCACAGCATGGCTCGAATTGAACTTTTCATGAAACACGGAAGAATAAATGAAAAAATATATATATATTGCACAGGTATTGGTTAGTTCAAATCTTATCAGAGCTCGAGAACTTGTTTGTTTCAATAGTTAACAAAAAATAAACCTTAAGCTCTGATAATGTCAATCAGAATTTACGTTTATTATTTGAAATAAATCTGGTTTTTGTGCGACTACAAGTCAAGAATAATCTGCTTATTATTTTTTTTAAATTTATTTATTCTTACTAATCTGTTTGTGAGGACAACCAAACACGTGTAAATAGTAAGCAATTAATCATCATTCGCTTCGCAGTGTTTTACGGATGCGATGAAATTAAAAATATCTACATTTACTTAAGATATATTTGTTAGTTTTAATTTTCCGATTGCTGCCTTAAAAAGTGTTTTTTCCTCTAAATTTTTTTTTAAATTTTCCCAGCATTGTCTTTTAAATCAAAGATATATTATTTTGTTTTTGAAATGTGTTAATATCTTAGAACTCAAAATATAAAGAAATGTTTAAGAAAATGTGTACATTTTTGCTGCTATATAATAAAAATGTTCTAAGGAATTAAATTGTTGCTAATTTCTAATAACTTTTATAAGTCAAAGATGTGTAATATACAAACTCTTTAAATTTAGAAACCTTCATATATATACTCTTCCCATTCGAAAAAGAAAAGGAAACATAAAGGAAAAGGAAAGTAACATATTTTTTTGCAACTGCAAATTTTAAAATATAAATTGAAGTTGATGAAACATTCTATGTTTTAATGATATACGTACCAATATTTAATATTCAAGTACTAACGCAAGGGTCGGCAACCTGTGGCACGCAGTACAATTGTCAGTGGCATTCTGCAATAAATACTCTACAAATTTGTCAATATTTGAGTAGATTGAAGTTGATAAATTTATAATGGATTTTATTTGACAAACAGAATTACGATTACTTATTTGACTTCAGAATTACGGACCATTTAGGGAATTACGAAAAAATCCGAAAAATAACTCCAAAAATAAATTTACAGCTATTTTGAAAATTACTGAATGTCATTGCTGGAGAGATTGAAGAGAGAAAGCTTTGCTTTTCGCTTTTGGTTTTACATATCTAAGTAAAAAATCTTTCATATGAAAAATATTTGAGTCCGCAAAGATAGTGTTAAACAAATGAATGCTCAGATTCATGTCAAGTTGAAAGTCACAAATTATACCCCTGATTTTGCGATGTGAAAGTCGAGTGGTGCAAACACTAGGTCCTCATTAAAATTTTTATTTATCTTTTTATTTAACTATAATGAAGGGAAAAAAAAAAAACTTATATTTTATGAAAGTTAACTTCTTATTAATTAAATAAAAAAAAAAAAAAAAAAAAAAAAAAAAAAAAAAAATAATATGTTATGTAACAAAAAATAAAAAAAAATGTACTTTCTGTATATAATAAGTTAAGTCACAAAGTACTTAATATATGTACATCAATTTTAATTTTTTTAAAAATAAAAATTTCTGTTAGAAGAAATTAAGTATAATTTAAATGCTGTTTATTTTTATGTTTATTTTGAATATCTTTTTTTTTTTTTTTTTTTTTTTTTTTTTTTTTTTTTTTTTTGTATCTTTAATGATGCAAAATTATTATATAATAAAACTGTAAGCCTTATTATTGACCTTTATTTTTTAACTGTGCATACATTATTGAGGAAATTGAAATGTTTCATATATGTCCATCTGTGTGGCATGCTGAATCCTATTGGTACATTGGTTTGGCGCGCCAGAGCTAAAAGTTTGCCGACCCCTGTTCTAACGTTTTAAGTTTTAAAAAGAAATAAATCTTTTTTAAGACCTTTCATAAACGTTGTGGGGGTTTAGTGCAGATCACTCTCATTTAAAGTTACTGGATAGCTGATTACTGGGCATGTTTCCGAAAACGGGTAATGGAATCATATCACAAATTACTCAAATTTAATTTCAATCTACCTTTAGATTTAAAAGTAATTTAAACTATACTAAAATACTGATACATATTAATAATTGTTTATTAAGAATGCTTTTCAAATATAATTGTGATCCTTTAGATAGCAACTTTAGTTTTAAAGTAAAGTATAGTACAAATGGACAGTTCACTACATGAAAACTACCTAAGCATAAAAAATAGATTATTTTTCTCCGATATATTTCTTAATATATTCTTCCAATGGCGCATTTCTTAAAATTCTGTGGCTGTGAAAATTTATTCGTGTAACTCATTAACTTCCATTTTCTTTCCCTAGAAAAACCACACTGAACATCTGTAGCCTTCTTTAAATTACTGTGGTTGGAAATAAAAGAAAAGAAAAGATGAAATTTGTTTCTTTCTTTACTTTTGTTACGTTTCGAGTTATAAAGTTCAAACAAAGGAAGGTAAGATGCGTAAGAGGAAAGGAAGAATTTCTGAATAATTACGCAGGTTTGAAAGCCTTTCTTTAATAATTTTGTTACTATATTTCAGTTTTCTTTTTTTTAAACTTTATTAGGAATCACAGTTTCACGTCTTTTTAGTAAGACGATACTGCAGTTAAATCGTAACAATTTAAAGATTTATTTTATTTTTTTATTAAATTAATTAAATGTATTGAATTTTTTAAATTTAAAAATTATAGGATTATTTGCTTATATTAGTTTTTGCATATTTTAATCTAAATTTTAAGGATCTGGGAAGTGAATCAGTAATGTGAATTATTAAATTTATGTAAAAGAATACTTTTCCATTAAATGCATATCGTGCATTTTTGATACGAATGAAAGTGTTTCAATGATTTCTTTCGTAACGTGATTTTTCCCAAATTATTTTTGATATTTTTTTTCTAGTTTTGTAGCAAATTTTCGGAAAGAAATCGGCATGTTATTGCTCAGAATCTAAGCCAAACTTATCGTTGACAAGCGTAGATAAAATATGGTAAAAATAGCTCCAAGTAACAGATTTTTAATGGAAAAGTTACCAATAAAATACAAATATGAATTTCATTTTCTTAAATTTTGAGAATATGATATGCATATGGAGATATGTTACCTCTCTGAGGATTTTTATATTCATTGATATATATATATATATATATATATAGTAAAAGTTTTTCCCTGATACAAAATAAAATTAAAAGTGATTTTTAGAAATTAAAGCATATACGAGGGAAGATAAAGACAAAATGAATACATTAAATTTTTACTCAAGAAATATAAGAAGCAATAAGAGAAAAAAGAAGAAATAAACTTTAAAAACTTTTTTTATTATTATATACATTGTATATAGGAAGAAATTTCAGGTTTTGACAACATGTGAAAAGTATTCAGGAAAAAATATTAAATGCATTGTGAAAAGAAAATTGACTACTCAATTTTTTTTTATATCTCTCTATTCAATCAAATAGGTTTTCTTTTTTTTTCTTTTAAAATATTTACGAAATACACAAGAAAAAATTTCGATTCTTTTTTTGTGACTTATTTATTATAATTTTATCTTGTCTTTATTATTATGAAATATTTCCATTTTAAGAAACTTTCTTAAGCACTTTATTTCTTGTCTCTTAATTTAAAAACCACCCACATTTCCAAAAATTTCAACATCTAAAAAACTGATATCATCACACAATCAAGAAAAGATTCTTTTACATAATAAAATATTACGCAACTTTATAAAATGGATACATAATCCTCAGAGGCGAACACCTCCGCAAATCTAAATACATATTTTGTTAGTACGAAATCCTTTCATAAGAGTTATTGTTCATCTTCTAAAAAGTAGCAGAACAAGGAAATCTTTTATTATGTCATTTTGTTCAACAACATTCTTCTTAATATTCACGTAACAAAAGAAAAGTAAATATGTTTTCCTTGCAGAGGCAAAAGACACTTTTCAAAATTTTCTATGAAAACTGTCTTTGACATCTTTAATCCATTGCAACATAAGTTATGATGCCATAGCTACTAGAATCTACGAAATTTGAATTTCTTAACTTCTGAAAGAATTATTATACCTTGTCTACGTCTAAATACATCAAATACATACAAAATATGATTTTTATAAAGAAAAAACTATCTGTTTTTTAAATTGCAGTATAAAATAGATACTATGTAAATGTTACCAGTTATAGAGAAATCTTTCTTTTTGGACTGAAATGGGGAATAATAAAAACTGAATTACACTTAAAGTTGTAATAAAATTTTTTACTATTAATATTTTCATCCAATTTTTTCCCTTTTCTTATTGAGTTTTATTTATTTTTTTAGAAATGGAACAGGGGGTTAATCAAATAAGTAATATAAAAAAAATGTTTAAGTCAATTCCTACTTTGAATGTATGAATAGAAAATATTTATTAACAATTGAAAATTTGAACAAGATATATATTTTTATATAAACATATATATAGGAAGAGAGTGAACTAATAGTAGGAATTGAAAAAAGAGTATGATTTGTCTGCATTGTTGTAACAATGCACACCTAGTTTGGATGAAAAACCGGTTTTCGACACCAACTTTTGTCATTGTTTTAACTTACATTGTTACAACAATGGATACGAATCTAAGTTGGTGTCGAAAACCGGTAATTAATTTAATTAACCAGTAGTTAATGAATTAATATTTGAAAAAACTGTATAACATCAAGTGTGATCCGCTACAAATTAAAAAAATTTATTTGAACTTGATTGGATGAATAGAAGGTATTTTATTAACGATTGAAAATTTGAATAAGATATATACATGCATACATACATACATACATACATATATATATATATATATATATATAATAATAATATATATATATATAATATATATATATATATATATATATATAAGAGAAACTTTGATTATATATATATAGAGAGAGAGAGGGAGCTAATAGTAAGAATTGAGTAAAAATCTTTTCTGTGACAATAAATATTATTATTATTAATTTATATTTTAGTATGAAAAATAATTATTTGCATATTTTTAGCACAAAAAAATGTGTAATTTCTTTAATAACGACAAACTAGAGTCTTTTTTTAAATTCACAAATAGGGTCGTAGTGGCCATGGCCACAAACTTGTAGTTGGCGTTATTTTTGTTAAGTGGAACCGTGGGTTCGAACACTGATGCCCTTAAACAACTGGAAAACTAAAAATACGTTACATATATAATATTAACTTCTTTTACGTACCGAATGCATTATTCCAATGCTTTCTTTTAATTTTGGTTTATTTTTCCTAATTATAAATTCTGAACACACTATTATTCTCTTTTTTATGATCATTCCTTTTTTTAAGCTATTATTTAAAGTACGCAGTATGTATACCAAAAATAATGCTCAAACTGGTTTCAAAGCGTTATCAAAAGACATAAGAGGCTTAATTACGAAAGGATGAAATAGTGAAGGATAAATAAAAGGGCGAGACACAACCTTCCAGGAGAGATTAAAATCATTGGAAAAGAAATTCGAGTTTAATGCTGATTCTACCAAAAAACACAGAAACGAAATATGTAAAAAATTAAAAGGAGAAAAGGAACTTCATAAAACTTCATCGAAATTATTTTTACTACATTTTGAAATATAAATTATGTACCGTAAAATCCGGCGTATAACGCGCACTTTTAACACTAAAAGTAAGTTTGAAATTTATGGGTGAGCGTTATACGTCGAGTATAAAAACCAGAGTTTTTTTAAAATAAAAAAATAATAAAAATAGAAAAAAAATTAGGCTATACTACATAGATTGAAATACTGTTGACTTAAAAGAAACGACATTCCTTATGAACTTAAGTGGTTGTAGTTCTGAAAATATATATTTTTTTACTAGAAATATATACCTCGACTATAAAACATAAAAGCACATTTCAGATTTCCTCGTAAAAAAGAGGGTGCACGTTACACGGCGAATATACCTAAAAATGAAAAATTGCAACTGTAAAGCATAGGTGAGCGTTATACGCCGGATTTTACGGTAGGTATTTAGTTTTGACACTCCGTTTAGTTTGTAGTCATTGGCAAATCGTACCATTTAAAACATTTGGTTCATTTTAGTGTTTCAATAAAATTTGTTATAGGCTTTAAGTTAAACTTTCTTGCGGTAAACTTTCTCTAATACTGACAGATATGGCAACTTTAATTGAGTGAGATTTTTTTAATTAACGTCACACTTTAAAGATACACTAGAGCTTTTTTTTGCCACCCATCCAGCATAGTGGTTAGTGACGCTGACTGATGTACCGCAGGGCCTGGGTCCGAATCCTGGAGAAGGCATAGGTATTTCTAAATGTGTAATGCCTTCGCGGCATGGGGGCACTCTGAATATTCGCAAAACGCAAGTCCTCCCGTGAGGTTGATGGAAAGGGAAGAGGGATGGGATTCCCTTAACCCCCTTCCAGGGTGTTCATCTTCAAAACTGGAGTGGAACCAAGGCAAAACGTACTGGCACCTGCATGGCGTTCAAGGCTACGGATAACGATAGTGCTTTTGGCGGCGATAGGCTTCATAATTTTGAACCTCGGTCAAGTGACAAGGTTGACACCTGCGATGGCACCCCACTCTGGAAACTTTTATACCACGCCAAAAAGGCATAGCTCAAAGTGTGTAATTTAAGTATTCAGTCCATTGTAGTAAGAATGTTGCATTTGAGGCTGTCTTTGTTTTCACTCCCCAATACATAAGAGAGAACAATTTTTCTTTTAAAATAAAACTAAAAATTATTTACCCTTACTTTTTTTAAAATCAAATCTCCAATAATCAAAAGAAAATCTAATGATATAATATTATTCAGACCAAAATGGGGGAATACCGAAATTAATTTCCGTATCTTTTTCCTCTTCAGTGCACGCTTTAAGCAAAAGAAGAATACTTTTATGTCTGTTAAATAGATTCAGGTTTTTAAAATGCTGTGAAACAGGAAGCTTTTTAAGAATTAACTTAATATTACTCAATTTTCTTATTTTATTTAATAGTACTCAATTGCTTCATTAAATTTCCTTTCTCTCTTTTTTTTTTAAATTGATTTTAAATTGTCGAAGAGGGAAATATTTCAACTATATGTTTAAAGGTTTCCTTAAAAATGCGTATCTTTCAAATATATTTTTTATTTTCTTTGAAACTATTGTTCTAGCTATTAATAAATGATTGTACTTGACCATTTTCAAATTAAATGTGTAGAACATAAGTTATAACACTCGTGTAAAGCTTATTTTTGAATGTTGGTACCCTTGTTCAGTGCAATATTATTATATTTTATTTTGAACACACATATGTATATAAATATACATATGTACCACCTGTTTAGTGGCTAAAACTGTTTTTTATTTCTTAGATTTTATTTAATTAGTTTATTTTATGGTTAGCACCACGACCCTCTTAAATTGCGCTCGCTGAGACATAAACATCTTCTCAATTTAATTAAATATCAATATTATTTTTAATTAAATAAAACGGAGGCCATTTTACCGAAAACAGTTGTAATTGATTTGCTCTATATTTTCCAATACCATTATGCGTTCTAGTTTTTCCTTTCTTGTTAAGTAACACTTTCATTACCTGAATTTTTTTCCAACCTCCTCAGAGATAAACAGCTTTCACAATGTCTGTCATGCAAATGGGCCATTACCAATGTTTATCCATAGCAACTAGTTGTAAATAATGCAATGTGGAAAGCAAAATTCTTAAAAATGGAACTAGTTTTTAAGAATAAAATGTAACATTGTGTGAATATAAGCGAGTTGTGCGATTTACAACAAAAATTGCTAACCTAATAATTTACTTTTTGTTATTAAAATAGCTTATCGAAAGATATATAACTGTAAAAAAAGTATTTTTTTATGCAAAGCTTTAAACATATTACAGTAATAATTATTGATCCTGATGAAACTCCAAAATTTTTATTGGTAAGGATCCTTTTCACCTTCAAAGAGAAATAAATAGCATTAAAAATTTTTTTCCTGATACACACAAGAGAAATAGAAATTAATTAAATTAGTAACATATTAACTTTTTGGAAATTCGAATGTTTCTCTGATGTTTTGAAGTCATACACTAAAATCATATATTTTTAATTGAAAAAAAAATATATATATAAATTTTCTTAAATGTAGTTTGGCAACAAGTAACTACTCATTTTTGTGACTCAGAAAGCAAAATAAGAAAATACCAATGCAAAATTAGGTATCATAACAATTCTATTTCACATTTATAGTTTTTCACCTCATATATTGCAACACTTTTCGACTCAACACAATTCAGTTTAAATTTTATTGGTCAATAATTCTCCTTCGAAGAGATTGCAAAGAAAAAAAAGAATAAATTAAAAATAGGACTTACAAGAGTTGGAAATATAGAAAAATAAGTGAAAAATATTGACTGACGTATATTTTATCCCGAGAGCAATATTTTTCTCGTCGCTCATATTTTTCCTGAAATTTATTTTGACTGTTATTACTAATAGATTGTTATTCAAATATAACCAAAACAGTCTCTAACAGAGAATTCAACAGTTCTTAATATGTTAATCTAACCGAGTGTTCTCTTATTTCAAAAGAAAATTCTGAAAGATAACAAAGAAGAATGTGAAAAACAGTGTTTTCCCTTTGAAAGTTTTTCTAAAACATTACATTCACATCCACGTAACACAAAAGGAAAATTCGAATACCGCCAACAAAGGGCCGGTGAAATGATATTAAAAAAACTCAATGTTGAAAAACTGGCAGATAAAAGCAACTACTTTCTTTGATTGACGAACCCCGTTCGATATTATATGAATCATTTAAAAATAAAATCAGAATTTTAAGAATTAGAAAAATATTACGGTATATAATAATGAAATACTAATAGATTAAATGAGAAATAAAAAGAAATAACTGTATGTTAAAGCAAGCAGATAATGTTTTACATTATTCTCTTTTAATTACGAAAATATAGTTGTAAATTAATTGTCATTATAATTTTTTTCTTAATATATATTTAATTAAATTTCAATATTCTTATTTTATTTAATTTAACTTTCCTGCCAATACGTTTCCTTAAATAATACTTCAATTTATTCCATAGTTTTAAACTTTTCAATCGTATTGTCACGTTATTGCAAACGATTTTGATTTAATAAAATTCCTTCTGTACTGAAAAATATAAAAAAAAATTCAAAGTGGGGAAATAAGCAAAACTGTAAGTGCATTATTATTATTGATACGTAATTTTTTCATAAAATGCTGTGTTAAAAAAGGAAGAAAAATGTAGGGTTTTTTTCAATAACAAATTGAAAGAGAGATTCATGCGGAAAAAAAAAAATTTCCCCCGCTATGATACATTTGATTTACTTTATAAGGAAACCAACCATCAGAAGTATTTCGTAAAAGTGGTACTACCTGTTTCTAATCTTAGAAAAATTGTTCTCTATCGTGAATGAAGCTTACACTTTGTTTTAAGTAACGGAAATTTTGTCACACACACATCATCAATATTTCGTCATCAGAGGGAAAAAGTTTCTTGCATAACGCAATATGCTCTAAATCGAGTAGGAGTATTCCCTTCTTAAAACCTGGTTATCAGTTTCTTTATTAAGTAATTTTAGGTCTATTTGGTAAAAAAAAATATAAAAAGTTGTGTTTTATTAAACCTTATCAATTCTCTTTTACTTTCCATTGGTGCATTGGGCAAATCATGCACCCTCCAGTGGATCCCGGCCCATGTTGACATCGAAGGGAACGAGATGGCCGATTTCCTTGCCAATGAAGCCAGAACCCTTGCACCTGTAACTTCTTCGACTACGGTCTTTGATGCCAACGCAGTCGCAAAAAAAAAGCTCTGCTCAAACCTACGAAAAAAATTCTCGCTGCCAGAATTTAATTATAGCCGAGAAATTACAACAACAATAACCAGACTAATGACAAAACATTTTAAGGGCATGAAGGTTCTGCCTGATGGATCCAGATCATATGTGGAATGCAGGCACTGCCCAGGCAAGCAACTGGATCCCAAACATCTTTTTAACTGTCCTTCCATGGTTGGTGCCTTTTTTAAAATAGACAATGACTACAGCATGGACATCCTATACTCGGATCATGCCATGGATGTTACCACGGCAGTGATTCACGCCTTTGGCAATATTTGACTCATTTCTTTATCTTTATTTTGTTATATACAATACCTTTGCACTTTGTCATACACGACAACAACAACAAAGCTAGTGTTTATTTCAAAAGAATAAAACGTTAAGAAAGTATTATTCTAATGATTTAAATTTATATTTATATAAAGCGATTTTGTGTTTGCCAATATTTTTCACTTTGATACTGAAACAGCATATTTTTATTCAAAAGCATTTCAACGGAAGTTTTTAGTAACATGCAAAAAAAACAGAAACCTTAGTATGAATCCAAACGTATATCTATTAATTTAGATGAATGCAGAATTATTCTTTTTTCATTAGCATAACATAAATCTTTGACAGTTTACTTAAACGTAATGAATGTTGAGAATTTTTTTTAAAAAAAAATGGTGTGTTCATGTAAGTGATTATAAGAAAAAGACAGAAACGAATAAAGAAGATATGAGTTGTAGTTTTTCTGTAATTTATATACATTGGCATCAAACTGATAAATGTATTTGAATGGATTTTTTTTTTAGATTCAAAGCATTTAATTTAAGAACGTTCGTTAGATGTTAAAGAATAGAACACGAATTTAGAATATTTTTTCAGATTTAAAACAACTGAAACATAAATATTATATTCTGGCTTCGTTATCCTCCAAAGAGCAACATATTTTATTCTTATACTTATCTTATTTACCCCACTTTTTCTGGTATAAAATATATTTCCCACTTTTCCTTCTATAGAGTAAGGCTAAATTAACTATTCCTTTACGCATTAATCTAGAAAAAATTACTTATTTATGGAATAATTTGAAATTTAAAAAAAAAGCTATACTGTAAAAAAGATGTACGGATTGATGAAAATTGAGAAATTTTTTTTGTTTGAAAACGTGTTTCGCGTTTAGTTTAAGCTCTCGTACATTAGAGAAGGCAGCCTTAAGCATTAAATAAAAGCTCTTGATTTAGGGGTGAAATTCTTAGGGACAATTCTAAATCCGTGGCAATTTTATATGAACAAATATTTATTTTAATTAATCAACTGTGATTATATTCATAAAAGAAACGAATCAGAATTCAAACAAATTACTTTTAAAAAATTAAAACTTTTTTTTTTTGTTTATCTTTTAAATTACTTTTAAAGATAACTCCAAGGGTAAGTTATTCCAAAGAATTCATGTTTATGTAAAAATCCAACATTATTTCTTTTTTAATAATTAATACTACCATCTAGGTGTTCATCGCTTTAAATTTTACGTGATAATTATTTTTTTTTTAAAATTTTTAATTTCATTTAGACAACTCTTTTTTCGATCTATATCGTTCCTAATGGAACATGTTGTTTTTCAGTATAAATATCGAAGAAATCAAATCTATTATAAAAGTGAGTGAGCATAAATTGGCTGCTACGCATACAAATAGTACCCAAAAGATATCTTCCATTAATTATTAATAATAAACCCAGAAAGTCCGCTCTAGCGTCAACTAGAGTTAGGAGTATTTTTTCAAGTTCCTACCTTCCTTGTATTTTGGATATCTTCCATTTTCCAACAATAAAAGCACAAAAAGGATCACCAGCATTATAAATTCAAAACAAAATATCGAAAGCGTGAATTTCTGTAAATATTTGTAGCTGTATCGGCACGATTTACTCATGTAAAAAGGAAATGATGGCTGAGAAAAAATTCATTACTGATCATAAGGTACAATACTTTTTCAGAACTCGTGTGTGTTTCGTACTTTTTCAAAGGTACATAAAAAAGGTCTAGAAAACTTTTGTTTTCAAGCATAGTTTTATCGGATTGCTAAGATTCACGTGTAAAAGATTATTTTATAAGTTATTCAAAATACTTTCGAAGTGAAAGTCGAATTTGAGCAACGAAAAAGTACTATCTATAAAAACATCATTTATATTTATAAAACAATTCTATTATTACTTTTTTGTTAAAGGACTGCTTCAAACAGAATTTTAACAATTTTTAATGAAGGTGACGGACTACATTTGGAACCGTGATTTTTAAAAAGCATATAAATAAATAATTTTTTGATATATTTAACGTCAATTGAATATACATATAAAATTTTTATGAAAAATATTGTTACAAGAAAAAAATGTTTAAATGCAATTGTTTGGCAAAAAAAATGAAGAATGAATAATATTCTTTCAAAATCTTCTCCTTTTATGAGAAATACTTCCAATAATAATAATAATATCTTGCCTATATATACCTAAGACTTCTCTTCAGAGACTGGACTAAAAGTTTTGAAAAACTCATATTATATATATATTTTCAAAATTACAATCAATAAAAATAATGACCGGTGTTTTTTTTTTGTTTTTTTGTTTGTTTTTTTGCTAAAATTTTTTAACCATTATATATAAAAGTATGAATAAATCAACTCCTAAAAGAGGAATCTCAAAAATTCTAGTTCAGGCTCTGTACAGAAATCTTAGCTATATACAGGCAAAATATTATAATAGAAGCATTTTTCATAAAAGAAGAATTTTTTTTGAAAATATCTCATTATTTCTTTCAGTTTTTTGATTAAAATAAATTGAATTTAAATAATTTGGTATTTTAATAATATTTTCAAAACAATTTTATGTGCATATTCAAATTTAGGTAACACCAAATATAAATATATTATATTCATTTGTGCGTTTTTTTTTAAATCCCGGTTTCGAACATACAGTCACCTTAACGTAATTCAAAATTAAATATTAATGTTCACATAAAAGTTTGTATTTGTTTTATGTAATGCCTCTATTTAACGTCAATCTGATTTGTTTACGCGATAGCAAATAATACAAACTTCTAAGCAAATATTTCCCCTTCTTAAACGGCTGGATGAATAGATAAGTTTCCCACGTTATTAGAACGCATTTTATAGCACTCAAGGTCTAGGTAATGTTTTAAATAAAAAGCATATAGTTTAAGATAAAATAACGATCATATAATTTTATTGTTCTACAAATATTTAAAATAATTGAGCAGATGCACATATCGTGAATATTGTTATGCATTATTCAATGGCATTGAATTTTTTTAAAATCGTAGTTAGTTATAAAAAAAATTATTTCCCGTTTCTCTTTCTTTATAATTGTTAGTTTTCTTTGTTCTAAATGAAAAAATGATTATTCAATCATTGTGCAAATGTATATTTTATTTATATACACATGTGCACTTCCATTAAGTTCTCGTCTTTTCTTTTACGTATCATTTACCGTAATTAATTAAAATATCCTTAAAAATAAATTATTATGTTAAAAATTATTAAATATATATTCAAATAAATTGTTTAGGTTTAAGTTTCTCATGTACAAGAAAAGAGACAAAAATAAAGAAATCGAATATTTAAGAGTATTGCTACGTCTTTAATTGAATAATTTTTTATTTGAAATGAAGTGAAAAAAAAGGAAAAAATATTATTTTTGTAGATTGAAATGACAATATTATGAAAAAGAAAAATATACAAAGATTTTTGCACCCATTTAAAAAAGGTAGAAAAAATCATTTTAAAAATCAGGATACGCATATATTAAGTTTGAGTATCAATATTCCAACAAGCCTAACATCACAGAATTTTTATTAGGTAAAGAATAAAGAAATAAAGCAATAATTCGAAATCAATGTAATATTCTAATCTCATTCAACCTATATTTAGCTTATATATATCCCAGAATAACTTTTTATCTTCTAACATAATTTCTCTACATTGAACAAAGAGGACCTTGGAAGACGCACTTTGATAAAATACTATTTTTAATTTAGAATTGTGTGTACGCAAAAATTAAATTCTTTTTTATAAGTATTAAAATTTCCTTCTTTTAATCGACTTTGAAGATTTTATTAATGACAAGAATACATAACTAATGCTATTTCATAAGATAAAGAAAATAAATTTGAGAAATAAAAAAAATACAAAATTATTTTTTCCAAAAGCTTTATTTAATAGATGTGATATAAATAAAAATAATGGTAATTGAAATATATATATATACTTATTAGATACAAATTCGTTAATGATTTAATAGCTTTTATTGTCACAAAAATTAACAGATAAATAATGGCCAGAAAATTATTTAGAATAATAAAAGGATACTGTTAAAAGTCAAAAAACGAAGAATTTTTAAAGACATCATTTTAATTTGGTAAAGCTCTGCTTCTTATGGTCAATAAAATAATATGCATAATGCACTTATAAGATTAAGATTTAGAAAAAAAATTATTATTTAAAAAATACACAGATTTTCTTAAAAATAAGAGTAATTTTATTTTTAGCAATAAAATTTTCCATTGCAGAATAAGAATTAAAATTAGAAAAAAGAAAATAAATTTCTACTTAAAATTGAACGTATTCTTACAAAAGAACTTAATAAAACAGAAAATTAGGAGATAGTGTGTTTTTAAGAAATTTGCTTCCACTCGAAGTTTTTATTGGAAATAATGTGCAAACGATAATCTAAAAAAAAAAAAAAGAACGAAAGAAAAGAAAACTGCAAACTAACCGAAACTTCTCTGGCTCTGAGGTGAGTGTCAGCTGGCTGTGGCACACGCTTGTCGTCATTCCGTAACTTATCGTTTGGTGATTTTTCCAGCCGGTGTTTCTCTACTTCCTTCCCGCTACACGACCTCTGTGGATCTGTTGTTCGGACTCTCGCCGCCATGGCTTATCCCAACCTGTTCTCCGCCCCACCGCCTCCTCCCCATGTCATTCGTGAACGGTTAAAGAGGGTCAACCCCCTCAAACGATATTTCTCTGACTCGTTCCTTTTTTTTTATTTTTTTCTTATTCTACAGAAAGTGAAACTACCCGGATAAATACATCAACTCACAAAGAAAAGAATTGACGACATACAGAGAAGGAAAAAAAAAAATTGTTCTCTGTCCAGGAACACTATTCTAAAAAGAAAATAAAGCAGGGGGTAGAAATCATTCGATTGTTCTGCACATCTCTCGACACCCTTGTCAGATTTTCGTTGAAAACAAAATGGAACGATGTTCATTTACCAAGAACGAACAATCGTGCATAAGGTCGTCATAATTTGTGATTTCAGAAGAAAAGGTAGAAATCACATATGAATTACGATGCTAGAATTTCTTAAAAATAAGCTTTTCTGTCAGTTAACAACCGTAGCTGTTGTTGATCATCGTGAAGACTTGTAAGATTGTGGTTATGGGTATTCTTCGAATCATAGGTCAAGGTAGAGGATATATTTTCGAATCTCTTGACTGATTCATTCCTTTTTGGGTCTCTGTTTGTATTGATGGGCATAGCGATTTCGAAAGTTGCATTTGATTCGGATATTTGTATTCATTTCCCTTTAATTTTGCTTTGGTGTCACTGCAGTAACTATTTCATTAAAATAAAAAATATTACAACGTATAGTCAGCCTTCAATGTTTTCTTCGAAAGCACTGGCTTAGTTAGCTCTGAGGGGGCCCTGTATCAAAATTCCTTCGGGGCCCTTTTTAGGTATGGGATTACAGTTAGTGGGACTGTAGTTACATATTTTGGAGCCCCTGTAGCTTGGGTGCCCCGTATCGTTGATACGGCGGTAGCTACGCCCCTGTTTGAAAGTTTAATGACGTTGTTTCTGTTGATCGAAGAAAATTATTCACAATAAATTTTGATTTGATTTGATTTTTTAATATTGTTGCACTGTTTAGCTATACTAAAACAATTGGCGACAAACCTCGTAATTCTGAACCATGATCAAGTGACAAGGATGACACCTGAACTGGCATCTCCCTCTCTAAATCTAAACACAACACCAGAGGAGGGAGACTTTGAACCTCGACAGATTTAACATGCATCGGCCCTCTCTACATGGTGGTCCTTTAGTGACATCAGGATTCGAACCCGTGACACTTCGACCACGAGATCATGACTATACAACAACCCTACACAAGGTAGCCCTTTATTGGTACAAGGACTAATCAAAACAACACCGACCTATTGTGGTTTAGAATAAGGTATGCTATAATTAAAAGGCTTTTTTGTAAACACAATGCGGTGGTAATCTAAAATAAATTATAGTTTAAAAAAACCGCAAATCACGCTTCTATAGTTAATCAAACAAAAAGTAAAAAAAAATGTTTAATATAAGAATAAAAGGATTAACGAGGAAATTAATGGCATTGTGGAAAAAGCGTGGATATCCATTGTTATACTTTCTTACTGGTTCTATTCCGAAGTGCAGTTAGAGTAAAAATGTACCACAAAGCACCCCTTTTACCACACCACAAAGCACCACGCTTTTACCACAATGACATTAATTTTCTCGTTCATCATTTTATTCTTATATTAAGAATTATTTTTACTTTTTAGTTCGATCAACTATAAAAGCATTTTTTAGGTTTTTTTTTTTTTAAACTATGATTTATTTTTCATTTTTTAGTTCGACTACAATAAAAGAGTGTGTTTTTTTTTTAGTTTTTTAAACTATCATTTATTCATTGATAAATTAATCTTAAATGCATCATTTGCTTCGAATCCGGAATACCCATTGGCATCCTATCAGTGCGTCGAACGGCCTGGTTTGCAAAATGAATGAGCCACTGGCTTCGATTGTAAGAGAAGCGACGCCAATCAAACCAAATTAAATCTAGATGGATTTTAATATCCAACGAAAAATTCAGGCTCGATGACATCAGGGGCTATATGGTTTCTGAGCGATCCCTTTTACGCCGACCATGAACGAGTGAGGTTCGACGCTTTTTATGTGCTTCGTTTTCAAAACAAAAGCAGGCTCCTCTTTAGGCCTAACCATGTTTGTCATCCCCATCTCACAGGTGAACTCTGCTCTCTATTCAAACTGTCCTTTATCTTTTTTTTTGTAAATAAAATGCTGTAAATGTTACAAATATCTTAATAAATTAATTGTTTGTTTAACTTGGTTACAATGTTTTCTTTTGTGCGAAATTCACTTTATCCCCTAGACACCATCCCACAAACATATTAAAAAAATATTTTCCTCATACTTTTCATAACAGAACATATTTTTATAACAAGAAAAAAAAATACTTGTAAAAATGTTTGTTTTTTTAATTTTATTTCCAATGGAGCTGCGGGTTTGTAATTACCATTGCAGGCCTAGTATATTCCCCGAAAGCTGGTATCACTTTTTAGTGCGGCACCATGTTGATGGAATTTTTACGTCCAATTTCCTCCCCAGAGGGAGGTACCTGAGCTGTGAGGATGCGAAATGGTAGAAGGTATTTTATTTTTCCGAGAGCTCCCAAGCGAAACAGGCACTCTATGGATCTTTAACATGCCGTATAATCATACGATATGGATGTTGTCGATTTTCTGCACGAAAATCCATCTACATAGCGCAAACTTTGACGTACAAAGCCAGAGATAAACCAACTACACCACCTAGCCGGCGAAAAACGTAGTATGTGCAATTTAAATATGTCTGAACTATTGATTTCAGAAAAGGTTTAATTTCTTTGTTATAATTCAGCATTTTGTTACAGAAAGAAAAGGATTTTGCCGCTCGAACCATATGAATATGTTAATACTTTCGGAAGTTGTTTTTAGTTTTTACACAATGTTCAAGCCAGTTTTCGATAAATGCACATTGTTTAAGGTCAACATCCAAATTATGCTATTTATTGTAATAGTTCAAATCTTTCGTTTTAAGAAAAGGAGAATCATATATCACATCAGGAAAAATGTCCTGAGAACTCTCCTTTTTCAAATACACTATAAATTTAAGTCATGATTGTAGTGAACAAATTCACGTTATCGCTGAATAATTCAAAATCAATAAATCTTGGAAAATCGGATACATTCAAAAGTAATTTGAATTTATTTGTTGATAAACTGAAATGTAAAAGTATATGAATTTTTCGTGAGACTTGAAATTGGACGTTTTCAAGACTACAAACAATCGGAAATATTTTAAGAAAATTTGCATTTTGTATAAGTTGAGTAGTTTGATTCGAGAGAAAAAGTCGCGAAGTTTCTGTTTTTTTTTATAAATAAATAAGCAATCAGAGGAGTTTTTTTTAAAAAAATCTTCTCAAACTTCATACCAATAATTTCATATAAAATGTTTTTGATATATATATAATCTGAAATTTTTTTTCCTTAAAAAATACCATTTAAAAAGATATAAAAGAATAAGAAAGGGGAATGAAATTGTCTCTACTAGATAAAAAGACGTTTCTTTGGATAATTTTTAGCTCCATTTTACTCTTTTATACCTTATATTATTAAATATCTTATTGTGGTGAAAGAAGTATTTACGTATTTATGTTAAATTTATCCAATTGTTTTCAGCATCTTAACTCTAATTAACAGTTTATGAAACAAATCCTACCAATCTGTAAGCAATGATGCTTAACAATTAATATTCGGCTATAATTGAGTGGAACGAAAAGTCAACAAAAGCATACTTTCCTAAAATTCTATCATATGGTAAAAAAAGTAAATGTGATATATAATGGGAGTGACACAATTTGAATTGACTAAGACTTTTTGAGGGCCTGGGCCCAGAGAAGATTTTTGAGTCTGGGCCCCCATGCAAAAGTAGGCTTTACCAGAGATCTTTTAAAGTAAACAGTATATATAGCACGCATTGTTACACACACACAAATGAAACAAATAAATGTGCACCACTCACAAAAACATAGACACAAACCGGCTTGACCGATGGCCGCATTTCGACTAAATGAGTTGAATGATTGTTTATGGTAGGGGTGGGCAGACTTTTTCAGAGTGCGGGCTACTTCTGATATTTTCAAGGAGTTGCGGTCCACCCAGTGTCAATGGCGCACACAAGGGGGGGGGGGTCCACGGGTCCGAACCCTACCTCTCATAACCCTTCATTTTCTTCCAATTCATTATAGTCCCATGTATATAGTATGTAAAATGTAATTAAGTGTTTGATATTAGTAATTTTTTATTTATTAATGTTAATTATTTATTCAATAATTTATTTTTTGCTGTTTTTTGTTCCCTACAATCGAAAAAATCAAAAAAAAAAAAATGTTTGGCTGCGTATTAGGTATGATACGAGAATGGTAGACTTCAACCTCGAGACCTTTCCCGTTAAAATTCTTGTGTACACTACTGCCATGTGTAGTGGGATGAGTAATGAAAAAGGTTATAATCATAACTTAATAAGTCGGATATTACTACAGACGAAAATAAAGAAAAACTATTAAAACCGCATTCAAAGCAAAACGCGATACAAACTTATTATAATAGCCCAAATATAATTATATTAAATGATACATTATTATGAAACAATTCAAAATACATTAAGAAATAAAATATTTTTAATCTATAAAGTTAGTTTCGTAGTTATAGTCAGTAGAAGGCTTAGTCTGCTATGTCAACAATTTGATTTTTCGTATATAATTTTAATGGTAAAATTTTAGGCGACCCCCCCCCAAAGTCATGTGGTCCACCGGGATCGCGATGAGTAATGCACCGGTTATGTATTAGCCTAGCCTAGACAGGGAAATGTCATCACATAAAATGTAGTCTTACACTTTTGCCATTTGACATGCAGTTTGAATTCCTGTTTTCGGAGAATGTGTAGGGAATATATTTGACCATTAAAATTATCCGGATCATGATCTATTAAGACAGAGGTCGAAACGAAATGGAATCCTAAGATCGACACTGCTAAATTATTAATTCTTATTAGTTGTATTTGAAAAAATTTATTTTTTGTTTTTTTTTTTTTTTATTATTTTTTTAATAATTTATTTTTTGCTGTTTTTTGTTCCCTACAATCGAAAAAATCAAAAAAAAAAAAATGTTTGGCTGCGTATTAGGGTATGATACGAGAATGGTAGACCTTCAACCCTCGAGACCTTTCCCGTTAAAAATTCTTGTGTACACTACTGCCCAATGTCGTAGGTGGGATGAGGTAATGAAAAAAGGTTATAATCATAACTTAATAATAAGTGCGGAATATGTACTTACCTACAGAACGAAAAAAAAAAAACTCATTTAAAACCGCATTCAAAGCAAAACGCGATACAAACTTATTGATAATAGCCCCAAATATAATTATATTAAATGATACATTATTATGAAACAATTCAAAATACATTAAGGAAATAAAATATTTTTATCTATAAAGTTAGTTTTCGTAGTTATAGTCAGTAGAAGGCTTAGTCTGCGTACTGTCAACCAATCTTGAATTTTTCGTATATAATTTTTAACTGGTAAAATGTTTAGGCGATCCCCCCCCCCCAATGTCATGGTGGTCCACCGGTCGATCGCGATCGACGTAATGCCCACCCCGGGTTTATGGTATTAGGCCTAGACAGGGACAATGGTCATCACATAATAATGTAGTCTTACCACTTTTGCCATTTGACATGCAGTTTGAAATTCCCTGTTTTTCGGAGAATGTGTACGGGAATAATATTTGACCTTTAAAATTATCCGGATCATGATCTTATTAAGACAGAGTTCGAGAACGAAATGGGGAATCCATCGAAGGCAAGGCCCTGGGCCCGAGCTCAGTTGACCCATGCCTTAAGAGGTCCCCGTGAATGGATCGATTGCTTATTTAAGTTGTATTCTGAAGTAACAGGAGAATTATTGATGGTCCGCGTTAACTTGAACCGTAATCAAATGGCGATACTTGAACTGGTATCCCTCTTTCTAAACCATGGGTGTCTAAACTATGACCGCTTGTGGGCCGCATTGCAAAAATATTTTTTTTTCTGGGCCACATTGCAAAAATAATTTTTTTTTTCTGGGCCGCACAAACAAAATATTTCTTTTAACAAATTGAAATGAAAATTAACCATATAGTTTTTTCAAAATAAACTTATTTTTATTATAATTTTCTTAAATTTGAATTAGACATGAATAGGTACACATTGATTTTAAATTTGTAAAAGTTTCGTTTCATTTAGTTTAGATTTCATAAAGATGGGGGGAAAATCAAGTTAAATAGATGAATGAATTTGCGTTTGTGTTGAACAAACAAATCGATATCGAGTTCAGTAGACGAAATTGCAATTCTTAATACATTTTCAAGATGTTTGTCAGTGATCTTTGTCCTATTTTTGTTTTTTGTATGCTTCATTCTTGGAACATAAATGTTCACAAATATATAAGTACTGCCAATGAGTGTGTGTGAAAATGAGGATATTTGTCGCGGTGTAGGTATTCTTCATAAAACTCCAGTATAGAAACATTCCCAAACTTTTCTTTCAGTTGAATGTCACTTTGCAGTTCGATGCATTCCATTTGAAGGTAATTTATTTATTTCTAGAGAAAACGGGGTTAAAAATATACTCAAATACTCTTCGTTTTTTCGAAAATCTTGAAATCTTCTTTAAAACTCTTCAATTAAATCGAAAACTGATGCAGCATATCTTGTGTATATATTTATTTTTTTAAATAAAAATGTGTAAATTGAAATATTTTCATAATTTACGTTTGGGCCACATTTTAAAAGCTTTTGGGCCGCACTTCAGACAAACATACTCTAAAATTTCACACTATGACAACGTGAGGACTTCGAGCTTGGACAGATGTAACATGCATCAGCCTCTCTAATGGTTTCTACTGGTAAGACAGAGCCAACGAACTAGACCGAAGCAACACTAGCTATGAGTTCGTGACTATGGCAAGATTTTGAAGCAATACAAAATGCCAATATACTATTTAAAGGTAACCTCACAAATCGTTCAATCTCTAAACTTTTTTGGAAAATATGTTCAAGTCTCTAGGCCCAGAACCAACTCCTTAAAAGCTCAGACACTTTAAAAATCTTGATAAGCTTATTAGCAAGCTTATCAAGACTTTTCAAATGCTTTTTTGCATTCTTCGATTGAAGGATTTGATACCACGAATAAGCTTTCATAGGAAAGCTATTCGGTTGTCTAAACAAGTTGTTTTGTCTTTTGTATGTCTTCAGATTACAACTAGATTATTACTCAAGAAGACTTCGCTTGAAACTTTCCTACAGTACATTCTGAATTGTTTAAAATTCAATAGGCATAATTTTCTCACAGATACATAAATACATACATTGTCGTGCTAAAGTTGTGGAACGAACACAGAAAATTAACTGTGATAACTGTGTTAATCAGCTAATTTATCAACATAATAAGTTAATTACTTTTGAGTCATTGACTCTAATACTAATTTTGCTTAGCTCGGATAAAAATTGCAGAACTTATATCAAGGATGTCCTTTTTTTAAGAAACAAATTTATAGGAAACTATGTTTCACATTATTTTTTAATTAATATTTCTGCGTTTTATTACTATCACAATTATAATGTGCTAACCCCTTGCGTACCAGATTGTGTTTTCTAATATGTCGAGAAATCTCATATTTCTGTGAATATTGACATTTAATTATGACGCACATTTCATTTTTCCTTTTGACGCTAACGTAGGCGTACGATTTTTCGTGTTTCGTTTCACTTTCTAAAATTTATTTTATTATTTTTGGTGTTTATTTTAACTTTTTCTTGCCAATGTGACAGGATTGTTGGATTTCCCTGAAAGTGATACTGAAATGGGAATATTTGCCGGAAACTAATGAATACGACAGTGACTATGTGATGCAGATTTATCTATTTATGGTGATGAAGAAGAAATAGAACAAAAATGACAATACACATACGTAACGCATATGGTGAAATTTTTTTGTTCCAAAGAACATTTCGAGATATTTCACAAAAATTTGTAATTGTAATTTTTTCAAATTTTTGTAACCCATATATTTTGTGACTAATATTTGTAATTTTATACAATCCCAATAAAATAAAATCTACCTTATAATGTTTCCTGTGCTTCTTACACTGGTTGTACACCTAAATATTGAGTGTATCCACGTAAGGTTAGAATGGGATTTTGCCCTATACACAGCATGTATCCACTAGTGGTTACATGGTTAGCAAGGGATTAAATACTCTTATTCCCGACGAATGATTAAAATCAGAAGTGCACTATCGCGGTGATCACATGTGGTGCTCTTGGACTGTTAAAAATACACGGGTGCACCCAAGTCAAAGAAAAAATGCATTTTCGCGATTATTCAAAAAATACTCAACTACATTCAATAAAAATTGGTGAAGGTAACAAGGGAAAGAGAGAGATACAAAATCTCTCTCTCTCTCTCTCTCTCTCTTTCTTTCTCTTATTTTATACCAATTACGAAAACTAATAAGAAGAGCCACTTGTATGCTTAGACACACTAGGCACGTGCCTAGGGTGCAAAAATTTTGGGGGCGCAAAAAAATAGAGGGTGAAAAAGAGAAAAAAATTAAAGTTGCAGCAAACAAACCACCGCCTAGCGAATCATATATACGTTGTGTTTGTGTGTGTGTATGTGCACGAAACTATGGAAAATGAAAAGCTTAACAGTTTGATGTTGCTACGCACTCAAAATGATATTACAATGTAAATTGATTACAATGATGTCATTAACGATTTTGCAATGATCAAAGCTTGAAGAAAACATTTATTGTACAAGTACAATGGCAGAGACTCAACAAAGAATAAGGATGTGTGCATTTATTGTAGGGCAAAATGATACAGATATCGCCACATCGAAGGATTAAAAGCTTAAAAATAAAAAAGATGCTCCTTGGATGATTTCCAAACAGTGGCAAAAATTGATCTTCAGGTCAGAATGATGCAGACATGAGTACCTTAGTAAGATGTGTGTTGACCACTGACACTAACACACACTTTGCATTTGTTCTCCATGCTCTTCACTAAACTATTAAGGGGTTCTTGGGAGATATTGTCTCACTCCTCTCTCAAGGCGGTTTTGAGCACTTGGTTCTTTGTACAACATGTCTGCCAAGAGCATTCCAGTCATTTTAACTAGGATTTAGGTCGGGAGAGTAAGCAAGCCATTGCACACGGAAAATGTTTTCAGAAAGTTTGCACTTACAAAGCACCCCTAAAAATACGAACATAATCTAGAACAATTTATCTGCAATACCGTTGCGATGTAACTCTTCCTCGCTCAAAGATGTGAAGCGGTGTTCTGTCATTGTGCATGGTGTCTGCCCACACCATTGCACCTGGGCCATACTGATCACATTTACAAACAAACTTTTGTGCATAACGTGTTCCACGCTCTCTCCACAGTAATTTGTGGCCAGAATCACTTGCCACACTGAAACGAGATTCGTCGTAGAACCTCACTCTAAACCAATTTTGGTGATCCCAACCAACATGTACCAGTTGTTGGCTTATACCAGCGTAATCTCCCTCGACGATGGCATGGTTGAAGTGGAATGCAACTAATAGGCTTCCGTGCATACAAACCAACTTGATTTAATTGCCGTAACATGGTTCTTGCTGAAACATGCGTACCGGTAGCGGTTGCAAGGTTTGTAGCTATCTGGCAAAAATGGAAATTTCCGTTTCTTTTTGCCACGAGGGCTACATAGCGATAATCTAAATGTCTGGTGTTCTTACCACGACCCCCTGCTTGCTTCCACAAAGCATTTCCACCTTCAGCGTTCTTCTTTAATCTCGTGATGACACTCTTTGATACACCCATTGCAGCAACTACAGTGGTGACACCTTGATCTACGTCCAACTGCTCGTTCACGATCGTAGTAACTTAAATAACATCTTGCTCACTCAAATGATGTTAATTATGGCAAGATCAAAACAGAATTTCAGAGAAAAATTTTTTATAACATCTAGGCACTTTTCGTCAAACATCAAACAGCAAGAATTTTCGTATGAATCATGAGAATTTCGTATGAAAAAATAATTTATGTTCTAACTGCTAAATATTTTTTATTTTTATAAAGCAATACGTTTAGACGTGATGATACGAATTAACATTATAGCAATACGTTTAAAAAGTGAGAATACGATTGACACAATATTACCATGTTTTTATTAACTCGCTTTCTTTAATGTCTTTCCGGGTGGAATTTTGTAATTGATTTTAAACTGTGTGACTTTCCGATGAGCTAAAGACTTGAAATTTGGACCATATCTCAGAAGTGGATGACAATGCATGAAAATGTGAAAAAAGAAGGGGGAAAAAACGAAAAGGAGGAATTTTATACTTTTTAGTCCGTTATAAAAACATGTGGTACATTAATTTTTTTTAATTCGAACCTTTTTTTTCATCTTACCACACATTTTATTTGTTTGACCTGTTTTTTTTAGATGGAATCTAATATAACGATACGGGATTCACCCGAGGCCCCGTAAACAGAGAAAATAAATACACTTCAGACCCTTCAATTAAAATCCATTGAAGAACAAGACTTATTCCAGCAGCCACGTAATTCTGCTTCCAAATATCAAACTCAAGGATAAATTCAACAATGAAAAAATGACAGTTTAAAAAACTAAAAAACACGCTTTTATTGTAGATCGAACTAAAAAATGAAAAATAAATTATAATTTTAAAAAAAACTAAAGCACGTTTTTATACTGAATCGAACTAAAAAGTAAAAAAATAATTCTTAATATAAGAATAAAATGATGAACGAGAAAATTAATGTCATTGGGGTAAAAGCGTGGGGTGTAATTTCGGAATTGAAAGAAGTTAGAAACTATAACAATTGATATTTATAGAACACCCCACGATTTTACCCCAATGACATTAATTTTCTCGTTCACCATTTTATTCTTATATTAAGAATTATTTTTTTTACTTTTTAGTTCGATTCAGTATAAAAGCGTGTTCTTTAGTTTTTTTAAATTATAATTTTTTACAATCGTGTTATATAAAAGTTCATTGTGTGTGTATAAGTACTTAATTCTTCAAGGGCTATTTTTATTAAGTATTCACGTATGAAATTATCAATCCTACGACCTTCGTATTATGTTCATTGTTCAGAACATGACAGAGTTTTGTTTAAGAATAGTATTATTATTTCAGAAAAAAAGTCAATATGCTAACTAAACGTTTACTTATTCATTCAGTTTTCCATCCATGTAAGATACAACGTACATACAACGTACATGAGGCAATCGAGAAAATATTTTTAAGAGCTTACAACTTTAAAAAAATAATAATAAAGATTTTTAGGGCTTTTTTATTACTGAAAAAGGACATTCACAGAAATACTCAATGTATTTTTTAATACATAAATGTATGATACAATGAATGCATGATAATCGTGAAACTATATTTAAGAAACAAAACATCTCTAAAACAATTTATCCAAAAGCTAATTCTAATATTTTCCTTAGCCGAATGGGAATTTCCTTTCAATATTTAATATTTGTTTTTTTTATAACACAGTGTGAATAAATAGATAATATTCTAAATAAGTTTAAAGTAAATAAAATTTTAAAAAGTAACATAAAATAAAATTTTAAGTGAATTCCTACTTTGAATGGATGAATAGAAAGTATTTTATTAACGATAGAAAATTTGGACAAGATATATATATATATTATATATAGGGAGAGAGTGCTAATAGTAGGAATTGAAAAAAAGAGCATGTTTTGTCTGCATTGTTGAAAACAATGCACACCCAGTTTGGCTAGTTTGGCTGAAAAACCGGTTTTCGATGTCAACTTTTATCGTTGTTTTAACAATTGTTACAATTGTTAATCATTGTTACAACAATGAAGACAAATCTAAATAGGGAGAGAGTGCTAATCGTAGGAATTGAAAAAAAGAGCATGTTTTGTCTGCATTGTTGAAAACAATGCACACCCAGTTTGGCTAGTTTGGCTGAAGAACCGGTTTTCGATGTCAACTTTTATCGTTGTTTTAACAATTGTTACAATTGTTAATCATTGTTACAACAATGAAGACAAATCTAAATTGGCGTCTAAGACTGGTAATTAATTTAATTAAACTGTATTAACATCAAGTGCCATCCACTGCAAGTTTAAAAAAATGAATAGAAAGTATTTTATTAACGATTGAAAAAAAATTTAAATGGGGCTGCGATAAGGGCTTTCAAATTTTAAGCCTTTGGAGACCTATAGAACATTCCCCAGGAGCTGATATCAATTTTCAGAGCTGCCCCTTATTACAGCATGCAATTTTGACGCCCAGTTTCCTCCACAGAGAGAGGCACCTGAGCTGTTGACAATGCGAACCTGTTCTAGGATTTAATTTTGCCGAGAGCACCCAAGCCAAACGGACACTCTTGGGATCTTTTACATGCCGTATAATCATACCATATGGCCGCTGTCGATTTTCTGCATCATGAAAATCCACCGACTTGGGCCAGTGTCGAACCCGCAACCTTGAGTGTAGAAGACCAGCGACAAACCAACCGCGCCACCCAGCCGGCCCGATGGTAAATTTGAAGATAAATATATATAAGAGAGAGAGAGTGAGCTATAATAGTAGGAATTGAAAAAGAGTAATTTTTGGGGAAAATAATGAGATTGCTTTTTTTTTTACAATATTTTTTTCTCGCGAATTGTAAATTTTTACTTTACTGGTTTCGAAAAGTAGCTTTTGTTGAATTATTATTTTTTATTTTTACTAAAATTGTACTCCAAAACAATACGAGGGCTGTTTATTTCCAAAGAATTACATGCAATTATGTAATATAACGCAATACACAAAATGTGATAAAGAATTAGTGAATGTTCAAATGTCATTTATACGCTCCACTTGTATCATTCATACAAAAGTTTCAATTAGTTAAACAAAAAAAAAAAAACAAAAAAAAAAATTCCCTACAAACTTTAGTCAATTTGAGATATAGCAACGTATTTTTTAACTTCTAAATTTACTTTTTAATGTTTCAAATTACCGTATTACTCCAACCTAAGCCGTACGTTTTTTTCTATTGTTAATGCTACTGAAAACCGTTTGTGCTGCTTAGAATCGAAGGGGAAAATTTGTTGGATGGAGCAATTGCAGGCTCATGTAGGCGCTTAAAAGTTTATAATACTGGTAAAATGACTAATTATTCCCTTCTCATTAATTCTCATTTTTAATTTATTTTAATTTCGTAAAACTGGATACCGATAAACCATTTTACACTATTTTTCATTTTTCATAAGAACTTGTTGGGAAATTGGGATGTGGCCTGTAATCGACGGTGGCTTATAGATTCCAATAAATACGGCAATTTTTGATTAAAAAAAAGGAAACAAATGTTCTATGATTGTTTATTTCAGAATGGATGCTAATAAAATTTGTTTAATAGTTGATTTATTACATTATACATAGCTATATTCAGATATCTAAAATAGAATTGTTTTTATTTATTGCCTTTCAGCATGAAAAGGCCTTTGATTTTTAATCTACTTTAGCTAAATACGATCATAAATAGTTTTTCTTTCGAAATTAGCAGTATATGTTTATGTATAAGATGCCAGATTAAAAGTTATCAGAAATCGTTCAAAGATTCAAATCATAAAGTGTATCTTAAATAGAGGCTTGCAAAATCTATTTCATATTGTTTTAGATGCTGAATTTTAGTATCCGTTCAGCTGAAATATATTAAATCCTCGTAATAAAAATTGATTTCTGATTATATAAAAATAGTTTGGATATTTTTTATAATTTGTTTGTTTGGTTTACGAAGTAGAGAAAATGTAAGATAGAATACCAAAATGCATACCAGTTGCACGCTTAAAAAGTTACAGATAAAAATAATAACGACGTCAACTTATACCAACAAAAAAAAATTTTAATTACATTTTCAAAAATTAAAAGATTTATTTAATTTACGGTATTTTTCCGTTTCGAGGAACCTTAAAATTGCTGCAAAAAACTCCAAAAAAATGCCAGTAAAAATGTATTATAACTGTGGTAACCCTATCACACAATTCCCGAGTTTGAGTGCTTTTGGCGCATGCGCAGAAACATCTAATTTTTTTTGTGTTTGGTGTTTAATTCGGCAAGGAAAACAAATTATAAACACCGCCACGGCCCCCCGAAACAGGAAAGTACCTAATTTACAAATAATTTAATACAAAATATGAAATTTAAAGACATGTATTAAAAGAGTATTCTAAAAAAATCAAATTAACTCTTCTTGGAGAAACTGTTTGGAGCACTTAGCCCTGTCGGGCTCTATTCTCCTATCAGGGTAATTTATGATGCCTTTAAACCTGGTGAAAATTAACTCCTGCATGCAAATTATCCTAAGTAGGAATAAATACTTCTTTAAACCGACACTATCTAATTTTTATTTTTCTCAAATGCTTTTTTATTTTTAATGCTTGGTCACCCCCCCCCCCCCATCCGTTCCTTAACAACAGCTACCATTCAGATTTTTATTATTGAAAACATATTTGTTGTCATCGAATATCACAACACATAGGGAATCGAAATGACAACAAACACTTTAAAATGTTGATTGTGATAATAATAATTACGACACATCAATGGCAAATTTCTATATCAGTTTTATGAAGAGGTAATGCGACAAAAAAAAATCAATCTCAAAGTTTTTAACTGAAAAAAACAAAAGGATTGGTTTTTCAAAGTCCACAATCCATCGCGCCTTATTATTGTGAGAAAAAGATGATAATAATAATCAAATACATTCTTACAGCACAAGGTTACAGCATGCATCCTGTTTTTATTTTAAGAGAGAGGTTCAAGGTCGCCAAAAAAAAAAACCGTTCCCGTTATTTTTATATTGTAAGTAATGCAACAAAACAAAAATTTGTTTTTTGCCTGTCTTTATTGTTTTTACTTTTTTCTGGTTTATATAATTATATTCACACTAAATACATATAAAAGCGTTTAACAATAATTCTATTTATTACCAATATACGTGAATATGTTGATATAAGAGTATATGTATACATATTTATAAGAGTATATGTATACTATTATGTATACATATTTATTACAAATTTTTAGATATTAAATTTGAATGAAAAAATATAGTATTATATTGGGGTGATAAATGTCCGTATAGAATTATGCATTAATTGATATAAAGCATTGTGCATAGTTCCAATTTTTCAAATTCAGTTATCTGACTGAATTTTTTATACTTTTAATTTTTATTTAGTAGAGTCTCTTCATTTTGGGTAAGTTAATATGAAGCAATGAAAATAAAAATATTGACCAAAATGCAAATATTTTGTCAATACAAATTAAAATGCATCCCCCCCCCCTCCTTAAAAATTTAGCACCAAACTCGTTTTTTCATACAGAGAAATTGAAAAATGTTCAATTTTAATTGGGAAGTAATTAATTAAAAGCAATAATTTACCAAATTTAAATTCAATATAAAAGAATTTCGATATCTCTTTCAAATTAAATTTCTTTTAATTGTTATATAAAAATGTTATTTTTGTTCATTTGTAATAAAATATATAACATTTTCACGTTTTTTTTAAAAAATTTATACACAAGATATTATAACGTAAGTTAAGAAGTCAATTTAAAAATCTTAATCAAAAAAACTTCAGCAAAACTTACTATTTTTAAAATTATTTTTTATTAATATATTTATTTATTTTACATTATCGTAAATAACAATGATTCAAGTTAAAAAATTATTAATACTATTTAGCAAATATTTTTGCAAAATAAAATTATTTTGAGCAATTATTATATATAACTTATAAATAATTTATATAACTTAAAAAAATTTAAATTTTAAATTGAGCATTAAATTAAATCAATCAAACAAGCAGGGGATGCCCCTATCCGCCGAACGGTTTACCAATCCCCATTGTACAAATTATACAATTGCTTATACTCATTGCTCAAATTGTAAAACTGTAATTTACATGCATTATGTATTTCTGTTTATTTGTTTTTTTTTTCGCAAAATTCGTTCTTGACGTTCCTCTCCAAAAAAATTAATCACTGAAACTACATCGTCTAAAACTTCATTGATAAAGTCCATAGATTTTGATAAACCTGCAGCTCTTGCAGCTTCCTAGAAAATTGAGTATTTCGTTCCGTTGATTGTTAGTAAGTTTTCGAATGAGACAGCACCTTTCTTCTCACGAAATGATTCCAGTCCAAGCAATCGTTGCGATATTTTTCTGCGAGAGCTTGCAATAATTTAGATATCGCAACCGTATCGGTAACATTTTATGAAAGGAAGCACAGGGTTGCCAATTCCGAGCGAAAATCGGACGTTGCGAAATCGGAGTTGCCAACTTGGCGAGTTATCTTGAACGTTGGCATTGTTGTGATAGTACGTAATAAATTTGTTACAAGCATCATAAAAAATTTACAGGAGAGATAATTAAAATAGACGAATTATTAATTGACTTTGTCACGACCTTAAGGTCGCAGATAAAGCTCGAGATTTCGAAGGAACAGTTATAAAAATAACTAGTTTTATTTTTGTTCAATCGGTTTACTATCAAACAAGATTATAAACCAAAGGGAGCAATCAAATTAATTGGCTATCTTAAATTCGTAAGACAAATAATTAAACATTTGACTGAGTTTGATCCAATAGAAGGGCGCTGGTCAACTATATTCAGGTCTAAATCATACTCTCCCTTTCAGGAGGGCTTCAGAAAATCAATTTGTTAATCTCACTTTAATAAAAGCATAATGACAAACACAAGAATTCACTTTCCTAGGGTTTAAATATCACTCAAATTAGCATAAAATCACGTTCTCTCTACGGAAGGTGGTTATGGACTCAAACAACAGTTAAAGAAGTATTTCCCCGAGAGGATTAGTGAAAGTTCGCGAATAGAACCCGTCACAACTTTATCATTCAAAGAAAATAGTTTTACATATATTTTTGATGTTATCACAACTATACCACTAATTACATGCATATCTTTACTCAAGAAAAATATATCATTGTTTTTCTCATGTACTTTTGCTATCCTTCAGTATTAAATCATTTTGAAAATAATTTTTAAAAATTTCTGACTTGGAATTTTTTTAATTTTACTTTTTTTTTTAAGCTAGAAATTACATCAGCAAAAATTTTTAATTTCAGAGGAACTGTATAATCTGCTGTGAACTGTTTATTTATTTATTATTATTATTATTATTTTTTTTTTGTAAAATCTTCAAAATGAGAATATGCAATGAGTTGTAAAAGATCATGTAGGTATAAGTTTCATTATTTCTGTATATACACTGCTGGCCACCGTAAATGCAACACCAAGAAAGACAAGAGATAGCACAACAAAATTTATTTTCTAGATAACATGTTGACCAAGTATCAAATGATTAAATTTATAGACTTCTGTGAAGTGTGGTTCCTGCCAGAATCAGTAGCCAGAGTAGCCCATTGTTGGAGATCACCGCTGCCACACGCCTCGGCATTGATTCAAAGAGACTTTGGATGTGTTCTTGGGGTACAGCAGACCAAGCAGCTTCCATGCGTTGCCAAAGTTGATCTGGTGTGGCAGCTGGGGGTGTAATCTAGGTCAATCGTTGAGCAACCATGGACCACATGTTTTCTATCGGCGAAAGATCCGGAGAGCGAGCCGGCCAGGGAAGCAATTCAATCTGTTGACTGACGAAGAACCATTGGACGATGCGTGCCACGTGTGGTCGTACATTATCCTGTTGAAATATGGCTGTGGCCAAGCCCTGAATGTAAGGAAGGACAACTGGCTCCAACCCCCTGGAGATGTAGCGCTGGCTGTTTAAAGTACCGGCAATGCGTACTAGAGGAGTGCGAGAGTGATATCCACCCCAAACCATAATACCCGGTGCAGGACCAGTGTGGCGGTGCATAACGCAGCTGTTCAGCATCCTCTCTCCACGGTGTCTCCAGACTCGAATCCGACCATCGTGGTGTTGCAGACAGATGCATGACTCGTCAGTAAAGACAACTTCATTCCATTCTGCTGCCCACATCCTTCTTTCATCGCACCATTGGCGGTGGAGACGTCTCTGGTTCTGCGTCAAGTGTAGGCCAAGCAATGGACGTCTTACGGACAGACCACTCTGCTGTAAACAGCGTCGAATGGTACGCGCAGGCACTGAATGATGCCACTATCCTTCCTCTGTCGAACTCGGATACTTGATCAAAAGCTGATCGCTGTTTTCTACTAAACATAACTGATCGTTTTTTGAAAAACCACAATTGCCGAACTTGAAATCGTCGAAATCTCCAATCCTTAAATAGCGCTTTGTGGTGGCGCCACGGGCGTGCGTGATGTGTGTCTGCGCTGATCACTTGCATATCTCACCTCCGCTAATACATGCTGTAAATGTCATGTTATTTGCGTGCTTCCTTCATGGTGTTGCATTTACGGTGGCCAGCGGTGTAAACTGTATAAGAAACGTATTTTTTTTTCTTTATCTCTATAATCAAAGTTCTTTTTTTATCTATTTACTTTCCACTTTTGCTTGTTTTCGAAGCAAAAAAAGTCGAAACACTGTAAAATCATGCTCAGCTAAGTCATGATATCAGCTATAATATAAAAGGAGAAATCATTCTCGCATTTTAACAGTTTTTATGCTCTGTAATCTTTCTTTTGTTGAATGTGTCTCAATTAAAATTATAGTTTAGTCGGATTCTAATGTTAATTTTATTTAGAAGCATAAGAAAATTATTTTCTTTTTTCAATGAATTATTTGACCTACTAATAGTCTCTTTCTATCTCTTTTTAGAAAAAATATCGAGTTATGTTTTTCCGTCGATAATTCTTTTCCAAATTAAGATAGCCAGAAAAAAATTTCGACACCTCTTCTATACACAACTTTAAAAGTATTTAAGAGCCATTATTTGATTGATAATTAACCATTTTCCAATTTCTCTCCGAAAGAGCATTTCTACAGTTCCCGTATGACGCCATTAAGCATTAAAATTTTTTCTGTAGTTAATCAATTAAAAGTTGCATTTAAAAAAATTATACTCCTTTCTTTATATAAATTTGATATTTTAAATTTAAATCCCTTACGAAATCCCTTAAATTTTAATCCCGGTACAGTTGTTACGCTAAACAGAAAACAAAGCAAGGGATTTTATTTAAATAATAATAGCTTAAGAAATAAACTAAAGAAAACTTACAATTCAAAATATTTCTTAAATTTAATACCCGCTTTGAGTACTCTTATAAAATATAAATATTGCAAAAAATAAGCGCAATTAATATTACTTTAAAAAATAAAGAACGAATTTAAAAATTTGGCAAGATATACGGATTTCTACATTAGTGAATCAAAAACTCACGTGCATAATATAGTGGAGTCTTTATAAATTACACGAGAAACACTAATAAACTCTTATAATCAGCTGTGATCAGTATATTATAATAAATTACTCAGATTGTATGGATCAGTTTATGTGTGAATGCTGTATTTTCTTGTTCTGTTCCTCTCCTGCTGCATTGCAGGAGAAATTGCATTATCAAACATAGTAATCAGTCGCGAGCATGAAATAATAATATAGTACAGGAAGAAAAATATTGATCGTAATAAAACATAAGCAAAAGACTTCGTCGCGTCCCGGTGGACGCCGGTATTGGAGGGTTCGAATAAAGATCAGCCATTTTAATACTAACACACTTTTATTGGTTATTTCACTTGATAACTTTAAGCAACTTTAGGGGAGAATGCACTTATATCACTAAAGCCGAGGAGCAATCAATTTTAATCACTTTAAGTATAATAGAAATGAGAACACTTATTTTAATCCTTGAGCGCTCTTCTCTCCCCTACTTGAATAATATTTGGATATCTTCCAACTTGAGTAAACTATACGAACTCCGGTTGCTATCTTATTCACGCTTCTAAATCAACTTTCAACCATCAACGCGCTTACTCTACTACTAACACTTAAATAGAAGTTCTAATTACATAAACCCAGTTTTCTTTACAGAAAGCGAGTTTCAACTGAAATTACAGTTAAAAAGATTATTTTCTCTAAGAGGATGATAAGTAGTACTGTGGATAGACCCGTTACAACTTTAATTTTTAAAAAAAATATAGTAAGTAACCTTTTATCATTCATCACCATCATCAAAATGCATGAGATAAATTCGTGTCGTGTATAAGTCTTAAAGTAGAGTTAATGGCCTCCAAGTATATATACAAGATGTGGTTGTTAAATAACAGGATTTCTCTGAGAAATGCGCTATATTTAAAGCTTATTATTAACAACTAGTGACATTTTCCTCATACATCCCTTGACTATCTATATACGTCACTACATGTGCATTTTCCGTTGTCCGAAGCAATGCTACAGGTTTTCTGGTGTCATTCACATTAGAAAATCTATAGTTGTTACCTTGATCCCTTCTACAGACTGAGATATTTTTTCCCTCTAACGTACTTTCATTTTTGGGAACAGGTAAAAGTCAAATAGGGTAAGATCTGGTGAATATGAGGGATGTTGGAGGTCATTAATTCTTCACTAAGCCCCGTTTAAGAGAATTAGTGCATTGTCTCCCCTTTTGTTTCAGGACGAGGTTTCTTGAAACTATTTTTGCTTAAACTTTCATCATATGCAAATTCTGACGCAAAATTTTTCTTTTTGTCCCTTTCTCAATGTTCGTCATATACGCCATCATCTGAATGTTTGAAACGCTGGTCTTTACGCACTGATTTCAATAATTTTCGGAACATTTTCATCAATTCTTGACGTCACAGGTCTACAAGAAAGTTCATCTTTATCATCCTCCTGATTTTTTTTTTTTTTTTTGCAAAAATAGTTTGTCATACAAAAACTCGAGTGCAATTATCATCAGACACTTCTTTCAATAACTCATAAACATTTATATAGAGTTGTTTAAAAAAAACTTGAAGACGAACTTGAAATTGGAGTGCTCTCCAGTTTTTAAGCTTATGATGACCAAGCACGCCGATAAATTACCATGTTACTCCAACAAAGAGTAACAAACAATGAAACAGGATAGAGAGACGCAATACTATACTATCCTCATCGGAAGCATCTAGATCAGAGGTACTCAACTTTTTTCTGCTGGGCCACATACATATGGTCAGCCATTTCACGCAGGTCGCATACATATGCTAGCTATTTCACGCGGGCTGCAACATGAGATTAAACGGGGGGGGGGATGCTTTAAGACCAAGATTACATTGGAAATTTAAAATATGGAAAATTGATTAAAATATTATATAACTCCTGTTTTGCTTTTTTTAGTTATTATTTTTTATATTTTTTATTTTGTCCCTAACAGTAAATAAAAAGAATCTAAGAAACACTCCTTCACAACTTTTGCATCAGTAACCAGTTTCATGTGATAACCAATAATATAACATACGTCTTAGGATGTCTTTGTTACTACTGCGGCAACACCACTGACAAAACAACTTGTTGCTGTTGCAAAGAATATTCCATAAAGCCTATTTATCACCTCATGGAAAGAGGAAAAGTGTCATTGAATGATTCCTGTTTATTGGTATTTTTTAAATACAGCACTTTTTCGTGACAAATCAAACAAGTACTGATATATTTTTCTTTTTCTTTACAAAACAGTCAACCTCCAAATCGTTCGAATATTTTTCGCTTGCAAGGTATGAAAAATTGTTCAAAATTAGTTCCACTCATAAAATTGTCGCTATTGCACTGTTGGCTGTTATCACTAACAGTAACCATTACAAATAGAAAAAGAATATCTATTCGCAGCCGTATGATATCGACAGCAAAAAAGCAAAATTGATATATTTGATTTCTTGTTAAAGAATTTCCCACAAAACTTTTAATACATTGTCTTAAATAAAAGAATTTCTCAGAGCAATGGGGCATGCCCGGGCCACTTAAAAGGGCTCAGTTGGCCGCAGGTTGAATATCGCTGATCTAGATTGATCTCAATCCATTTTCAATCTCTTTCAGCAAGCCTTATGGTCTGCACTTCCTCGGCCCCTTTGTTTAATTGTCACACTTCATATACGCTTTTTTCAGTTAGGATAAAACCGTACATTTTTTATATTTCGTCTATTAATTTACCGCTGTGAAATACAATTGTATACTATCCACTCAGTTTAAATCAGTTTAAATATTCAATTTCTTTTCGACCCTTCGTAAAAAAGAAGAAAAAACCTTTATTTTTTGAAGTATTGGATTTAAGCTCCGTGCAATTTTTCCCGTGGGAATTAATGCTTTTGGCAAATACGGGGGATCCGTTTCTCGATGACTCAACAACTTTTGCCTATTTTCAGGTCTGCTCCTTTATTACCAATATAAATTTATATGCTTATTTACCAATATTTTTTCTTTTCTTGTTTCATATTGTGACTAGATCACAGATAAATATATTTGCTGCAATAATTTACATATGCTTAATTAGCAGGAAATTAAAGAATGCGTGACGCAACTGGACTAAATATAACCACTGGGCCAATAAAATTAACCCGACCATTTTTTTATCAGCTGAACGAATTGTTTTATGGATTTAATTATTGGTGACGAGTTTTCAGTTTTTTGAGCTCGGAGTTTCGCATAGAACCAGCAAAAAATGAACAGAACAGTACTGATTTTCAAATTTTTAAAAAAGTGACAAAAACAAAGGTTAAATTTCTTGAAGTAAGCTTCTGTTCTTCTAAGGAACGTACACACACTTAAATAAATGTGTGTGTATAATATTCTGTTTCTGGAAGTATTAAAATTAAGATTAACTATATCTTTAAGGTGGAATAGTACCTTTGGATGTTCAAAATATTATTTTCTTAAAAACATTTTTAAAAATTAATATAAAATGTTAGGAACGCGCTTTATATATATAAAGCAAACCGCGTCGTAATCCGAAGGTGCCAGCTCAGGTGTCGTCCGCGTCACTTGACCATGGTTCAAAATTACGCTGACCGTCGCCAAAAGCCCTCGTGTTGCTAATCAGTGCGACGTTAATATTCACTCACTCACTCACTCACTCAGTCGTAATCCGAAAATAATCATACCATCAGCTATAGAAAATGTTAATGTAAAAAAAAAAGACTTGCCCTTTAAAAAAATGTAAATAAGCAAATTTTTTGTTAATTTCTGCTTAGATTTGTTTGATTGGTTATTTGTTTAAAAGCATCGCATTTCGAAACAATTTGAGGGCTTTTTCCAACAAATGTAGCACTATTATGCTTCAAGTTGTTATCATTGTAGCTTAAACTTTAGTTACAGAGAGAAAGAGAGAGAGAGAGAACTATCTTTACAAAAACAAAAACAAAAAAAATACTTGGGTAAGAGGACTCAAAATTTAAAAAAAATCTTTCAAATGTACAATTTGAAAGTACTGACCAAAAAAAAAATATATATATCAGGATTCTTGAAATTGAAGCTTTTCCGTTGTAGTAGAAGTCGATGCATTTTTGAGATTTTATAGGAACAGTTTTCAAAAATAATATCTGCTTAATCTCAATTAAAAGTCTATTTATTATAATACGAAGAGTCATTCTAACTACACAAGGATGAAGAGGTAGATATGTATAATCAAAATTTTAATATCTCTATGTAAGAAAACATTCTAATAATAGTTTTGTAATAACAGCTACCAGCTTTTTTTTCAAACTTAGAGATTAAAATTCCTATAAAAAATGATGAGTAACTACTCTTTGTTTAATATCCATGTGTTAAATTAATATTTTTGTTCCGAATATATATATATGTATATATATATAATTTTTCTTGGATATCTATTACTAGCCGTTACCCAACCCGCTTCGCTGGGTATTTCATGATGTTTTATAAATATATCCTGTTTATATATATATAATTTATTGATATCTAAATCCTAGCATTAAGAATTCGATTGTATTGAAAAATATACATAAACCTGTAACTTTCGCCTCTTAATAAAAAGAAAGGACAAAACTACAAATTTATATTATATAATAATCTCTAAAATTGAGTATAGAATGATGTTATTTCCGCAAAACCAATTTTAGGTGGATCTCTACTCCATAAAATAAACACGAAAGCAAAATTTCAAGTCTAAATCTAATGGAGCAAAAACAATTTTTTTTTTCAATACCCCCCGTAATTCCGTTGAGACTCGGTCTCTCAAACACCTTTCTTAATAGATTTCAACTCAACAATAGAAAAATGTAAACCAAATTCCGTTATTATAGTCCTTGTAGTTCAGAAAAGGGAATATTTTTTGTCAACACGCCCCAGTAACCCCCTGCTCCCCCAGGAGTTGATTCCCGTCAAATGCATTCTTAGTGGATCCCTATTCAACAAAAGAAACATGCTTAACAAATTTCAAGTACGCAGGTCTAACAATTCTAAAACAGGATTTTTTTTCCTATTACTCCCCTTGACCCCTCGCAACTCGATAATTACAAATTTATAAGCGAATCTTTGTTATAAATTACACTAGTTCCTTATTTAATTTATCGTAATTACATTTAAACAAAACTCGTTTTTCCTGTTTACATGTTTTACATATCCTGACATCATCTTTTTTTTGTAATTTGTACCATGTAACAATGATTCAAAATTGTTAATTTTTGTATAAATAATTTGCGTTAGGATTTTTTCATCTTCTTTTTATAAGAATATTGTTAAAAAGTATGTGACAACTATTAATGTGATGTTGTTAAATAACACTGAAACTAAAACTAGCTTATCTGAGGGAACTAATTTCTTTACTTAGGTATAACAGTTATATCACCGACCTTATTATAACATTGAGTCAACAACACAAAAAGGAATATATGAAAAATTATTGAAATTACTTTTCTGGTAATAGATCCTTTTAATTTATTATTTAATTAAAAGAAAATACCTCGAGTTACACTACCTCGAGTTTCGCTTTGAATTTTGATTAAATAATTACAAAGAATATAAATGTGTATATACATATGACAGAATCACAATATTAAGTGACAAAATAAAATGCGATTTTCCTTTCTATATAGGGTGTTGGACTATTATTTTTGTTTGTTACTATTTATTAATTAAAGAAATCACATTCTCAGAAATTAGGCATCCCAGTAAGAATTCGAACCCACGATCTTCGGATTAGAAGTTCAAAGCGCTATCCATCGCGCTACAGGGACACAATGAGCGATTTTCCTTTTTATGTATAGTGTTGGGCTATTATTTATTCATCAATAAAGTTTAACTAATGAATTAATATTTAAAAACTCTATTGACATCAAGTCACTACAAATTTTAAAAAATGTATTTGAACTTGAATGAACAGAAACTAGATAATTAACGATTGAAAATTTGAACAAGATACACACACACACATATATATATATATATAGCAGTAAATAATCAAAAGAAGACTAATAAATCCAAGCATCTAAGATCAACCGAAAACAAGAACATGAACCATGACAAACCAAAAAAAATGTACTAGAGGAAACTATTATGATTCTCGAGCTGTCACTGTTTAGGACAGTGAAACAGATTAAACATTGTTTTGAGATCTCAACCTTCTCTGCAGCAGAAATTGTTTCTACATAATAGCTCCAGTATAAACTAAGGCAAAAGCCTAAAACCACGTGGGAATAAACAGCAATAGAATAGAAATGCAATATAAATTACCATAGAATCCGAAGAAAGATAATGTCGCCAATACGTGCAATATATATATATATATATATATATTATTATATATATATATATATTGCAACCGTATTGGCGACATTATATGAAACAAAGCACATGGTTGCCAGTTCAGTGGATACGACAGATGCGAAATCAGGGTTGCCAACTTGGCAAGTTATCTTGAGCGTTGCCATTGTTGCGATAGTACGTAAGTCCCCAAAAAACCAATATATGAAGAAAAGTCTATAAACCAAAATGGAAAACTATAATGCTTTTCAAAGCCATCATAGACTTAGAATCGTAAAGTAGAGTTAAGCTTGCTTTATAGGATCCTAACCATATCCGTCAGCAAAAATATTCATAACTGTGCCTAACGATTATGAAGTGTGCTGACATTTAGGATATCTAGACAATTTATAATGAACATTACGAATGATTAAATGGAATACAGTATTTGTTACGATAAATGTAAATTTTTCATAACGCAAAATTAAACAAAATTTCATTTTGAAAAAAAAAATAATACAGAGAGAGGTTAATTATTTCAAACTGTTCTACTAACACATTTGATATCACTATTAAAAACAGATAATTTTCCATTAAATTAATAAATAAAATTCTTTAAATTTCTATTTTTATAAAGAGACATAAAAAAGTTATACCTTTTAAGAAGTTCTGTCATTTGATTTAGTTCTGTCATTGATAATACCGCCATCATTTAAAATTCATTTTTGCTCGAAATTTCTTCGCTTTGCTCCACCCAACAAAGCTATATTTTGTGAAAGAATACCGCTTCTCTCAAATAAATTTTACAATTATTATCTCCAACAATATAGTGACTGTTTTAAAATGACAAGGTATGGTTTATAACATGATTCTATTAAATTAAAATCCAATTAAAAATGGAATACCTGTTTAGTTTTTATTTTTATTAATATTCCAAAATTTATATTCACAGTAGAGTTACGATAGCATTCTTGGAAATATTAGCCCGAGTTAATGTACAGTTGCTCAATATAGTATCATTTGATAACTGAATTAGAAATATTTCATCAGAATTTTTCTTACATAAACAATTTTTTCTTTCTTTTTCTTTAAATTCTTATTTCTCTCACCCATAAGTTGCAAAAGTTCATCAACTTGTATTCTGTCATATTTTTAATTGAGGAGAAGAGGATGTGTTAATGCACAGTGTGAAACAGTTTTTCTTAGAAACAAACGCATTCCGCGATAAACGATGACCAAATTTTTTTCTTCCTTCCTTTTGAATGAAAAGCTAAATGTCCTTTTTCGAACATTTTTGCTTTTTTCACAAGCAATTTGCAGAATGAATACATTTCTATTTTTAGTTTAATTAATTGATACATTTTTAGGGCGCTGAAGCTCAATATGTCGTAAAAAACATATCGAAAAACATATCGCATCACAAACAAATGAGCAATTAAAGAATAATAAGAATAATAAAGTACTAATGGAAAAAAAGGATTAATTAAGAACTACTTTATTTGTGAGGGTATAAAGATCACCCTAGTATTTGTAACTGTAAAAAGACTATATTAACTAGAAACTTCTATAATTGTAAGCACTTTCAGATACACTAACGAAAAAAACTCCTACACCAGGAAACAATTATTGTAGTGTAATGAAATTTTAGCAATACATTTGTTTTAGGGACATATAATTGATTAAAGTTTCAAGATCACATGCGAAAAAAGCCTTTTTAAGTATGAAATGATGGTACATTAATAACCAGTAATCGCCAGAATTTTGAAAAGAACTAAGCAAATGCACGTGCATTATGTCGTACAAGTGCCGGATGTCTGATGATCTTATTGATCAATGTGCCCGGGGTCAGTTAGCCTGTCTCTGATCACCCCCTCTATATTGCAATGACAAGTCCTAAGCTGGTAGCAATGTCTTTTAACTTCCGAATAATTTTAATGGTCTCATGTTTTTTCAAGACATATTTTCCAAGAAAACTGGACATTTTGAACCATATTCTAAGTGTTAACAGTGGTAAAACTGCAAATACGTTATAAATTTTGCAAATTTAAATGTAGAAAACGAAATGTCTAATACAATTTATTATAGATTGTTTTTTTTTTTTTAGCTTTGCATGTATATACAACAAATTCTATAAAAGGATTACAGATGGGGTCTACTTTTGCCAAGGGACCAAGAGGTTCGAGAAGTCTTAAGACGTCATTTAATGTACATGTGAAATAGGCAACACAGTCAAAATTATTAATGATATTATTTTGAAAAAAAATAAGTATATTATTATAAAGCTTGTGACGGCTCTATCAGCGATCTTCTCACTAACATTTCTCTTGGAGAATTTTCACAGTCCTTAAGAATTATTTTATTAGAAAGCTTCCTCCGAAGAAGAGAACGTGAACATGCAAATTAAGACTGCTACATATAGTTTAAGCTTTCAGGTTAAATGAGAGAGATAGCATAGACTGCTAGTGGAGCAGTGATTAATCAAACTGAATGTGAGGTGCGGATATTTAGTAACTGATAATTGTATTACTTAAGTGACGATCCGTCACTTGAGATTGAATCTAGATTAGATAGCTAAGAAATCAGAGCTATTGAATTAAGTAAGTGTATTAAGTATTTAAAGTCTTCTCATATATCACGCACTTCGTTAATTGTCCTCATATTTATTAATTGGGTGCATCTCTTAACTTGAGTTGATCGAACTAGTGGTGCTGTGAATAAATTGATATTATTTGGAAATATGGTTAGTCTTCCTTCTGACTTCTCCACACTGAGGGAAGAGAGAGCGCTTCCATCACAAGCTTCTATAAAGTTGTTTTATTAGTTTAACTCGAGTTAGAAACAATGTGCTTACACTAAAAGCATCGCATAATAAACTGAATAAATGTCTATGCTATGTATAATTTAATTTTAATCCATTTATTTTTAATTAACATTGTACTTTGAAGTTATAGTAGAGTTATTGGGAATGGGAATTGTAATTGTTTCATTATGGCCAAGTGATGAAGGACGACAACTGAGCTGAGTGGAACCTTTAAAATCTCAAAAACTTCCACACCAAGTCCAACGTAAAAGTTTTCAGTTTTTATTGATTTTGCATTGACCTCTTTACAAGTGAGTCTTAAATGGCATCACAATTCGAATCTCTGACTCTACAGGAACAACAGCCTTGAAAATGGGACCATCACCATTTGGCTAGTGCGACCACACATTTTTGACATGGCATCCACCAAAAAGATACGAAATTTGAAACAGAAATTTTGCTGTGGTTTAAATATTTTCTAAATTTCGAATATGCAGATTTCACTTTTGACTTTGCTCTAGAACAAAATACGAGAAGAATTTTATACAATCCACTTTATTTCATTGAATAGATTCTAACCAATTCGCTAAATTGAATTTTTTAAAAAATATATATGTTGTGCTCCAGAAAATTTCGATACCCTCATAGTCACTTTCAGTTTCTCACAATAAATTAGAATTTTTTCCAAAAAATTCAACACAGCATTAATGTCAATAACGGAATTTAAGCACAGTAACAAAGGTATCGACTCTTTTTTTATTTGCAATTTATTTTTAATTAAACTTCTGAAAGTCCACATCGCAAATAATAAGTAATATTAATTAACCAATTCCTATTACATTTTGAGCGAAATGATAAATATTTTTAAACTATCTTAATCTTACGCCATAATTCACAACAAGAATTAAAAAACATTCTAGTGTAACATTCCGTTTATATATAAGCCTATTCTAGCATAATTGTTACATTTGTCACTAGATTTGCTCCAAGAGGTAAGTAGTTAATTCGAAGTAATGCGAGTGAATCATTAGAAAAACAATCTAGTAAGATAATAAAGAAGCAGGATGTCTGTCTATCAAAATTGTAGAGGATGATGTCATTGTTTTCATTTGCGTAACATGTAAAACTCTTGCAATTTAATTAAGACCGAAGCGTAGATTATAAAACTAACTTGTACCTGTTACATAAACAGCCGTGTGAATCTATTCCCCAATGTTGGAACTCATACTTAATTATTCGGCTGTTTTTTTTCTTTATTTTTTTCTGTTCTTAATCCAAATTTTTACTTTGCTTTATGTATTTGAATCCGTAGTACAGTAATACTCCGAGCTTAACGATTAGGGATTGCAATACCGGTATACCAGGATAACGAATACCGGTATTTTGAGCCGTTTGTTACAATTTTGTAATACCGGTATTCACACACAAGTTTAAATACCATTTTTTCGGTATCAACTAGAAATTTTTAAAATTGTCCCCGCTGTATGTTCAGGGATAGCCAACATAGCAAAATAGTATAAGTTTTTGTTTTTATGTCTTCTTAACGAGTGAAATTAATTTTAGACTGTGGATATAAAGTTGCATCGTACAGTCAAGAAAAGTGATAAAATATGTGAATCATCCAAGGAGGCAGGTCAAAACTATCCTATTACAGCTCAGAGCGATACTGCACACGTTCAAGTTTCGTAGTCTGATATTCATATCGTTGAAAACAAGGTTGTAGTCGTGAAGAAAGTGCGTAATATTTCGATACTTTTTAAATTCGTTTGTTATTCACATTGTATTTGCATATCATACTTTAGGGTTCAAAATATTTTTTAGATTCATATACATATACTCATAAATAATAATTCATAATAATGAATAAGAATAATTTTAAAGAACATAAAAAAACAGTTGATAATACTTCTGTTTGGTTTTATTATTTATATGATGAAAAGAATATGGTGGCGCAATGTAAAAAAAAATGTTAAACAGTTATTGAACGGAGGAAGAACAAGCAGACTCCATCCAATATTATAATTATTTTTTGTGATATTTACACTTTCTAATAAAATTGGCAAATAAAACAAAGAAATACCTGTGCTTTTTTCTTTTTCTAAAATTTCTAAAATTTTAAGATCTAAAAAAATACCGAATACCGGTATTGAACTTTTGGTCTGATATTGCAATCCCTATTCACGATGGTGGGACAGAGTGATAACCGCGTAAGTCGGGGTATAATTCCGCATATAAATACATATAACTTAGTTTTAGTTGGGGTCGGAGACAAAAGTAAACAATAATTTAGTAAAAAAAAAAATGCTTAAGAAATTCTTGATAGCACAAATACAAAATCGCAAACCAAAGTTACTTTGATGTAGAAGGTTACATAAAATCAAAAAAGTATTCTGCGAGTTCAAAAATTTTTTTTTTCTTAAAATTTCTTTGTAGTGTGCTAATAGTTTTTCTTTTTTATTCCTTGTGTTGTTGAAAAAACACGCTCTTTGTTGCAGTCTATATTTTCTAAAATTTCAACCCTTTTTCACTTAAACTGAGGCCTGTCAAAAATTACAAACCGGCATTCGATCTTCTGATTGAAATGGGTCCAAAGACTCAAGTCCTTCAATGTCTTGCTCATGCATTTCTATGAGCTCATCCATTGTCAGCTCCTGATTGTGGGAATCCAGTAGCGCTTGAACGTCATCACTATCCATTTCTGAATTTATTTGCCAGGCAAGGTTAACGACTTCTTCAAACAAATTAACAGGTTCATCAAGATCTCGCAATGATTCCACCTGAGTTTTAAAGATGAAAAGAAAAAAATATGAATGTATTGACGAGATTTGAAAATCGCGTAAGTCGGGGTAGCGTAAGTCGAGGTATTACTGTATTTTCTCTTTAGAGAGAGTTTAAAAGAGATCTCCGACTTCATTTTCTTTTATCTCTCTTCTTATATCATATCAGATAACAATATGTTGCGGTGCTATCTATATAAGCCAGTAACAGCCTCCAGACTGTGTGATTATTTCGATCTAGTGGTATGTTACGTGCTTACGAATCTGAAGGTACCGAGTTCTATCCTCCGGAAACCTCTGCCTCATTGGTGACCCTGGCTGAACTAAGAAACAGCGCAACCTTCTGAACTGTCTTGGTGCCATCTATACCAAGTACAACCAAAAACTCGTCAGACTCCCTTAACGCAACAAAGTCGCCAGACTCAAGTGACGCAACTCCTCCAATCAACGGCAACAATACACACGCTCACCATATCAACCATTTCATTCCACCGACTCGCTGGTAGGAGAGTGTGTAGCGATTGTATCTATATAAGCCAGTAACAGCCTCTGGATTGTGTGATCAATTTGGTCTAGTGGTATGTAACGTGCATGCGGATCAGAAGGTACTGAGTTCTGTCCTCGAGAAACTTTTGCCTCGAATACTTCATTAATTAAACCACGAGATGATCGGCAATTGCAATTTTACCCGCTTAAATGTAATGTGGAATAACGGGTGGCCGAGGTAGCATTATGATCCTAAGCTCATAGCTAATAAAGTATCTACATCAATCGCGTGGGTTTGAGTCCTGGCGCCATCGAAGACCCACCGTGTATAGAGGCTGATGTACACTTAATGGAGGTTCAAATGGATGTGGTGTGGCATTGGCCGAGTGTGGAAGTATGAAGAGTGGAGTGCCAATTCACATGTATCATCACCTGATCAAGGTTCAAAATTAAAAGGTCCATCGCGCGCTAAGAAAAGTTGAAGAATTTTTTAAAATCTACTAATAGATTCAGAAATATTTATATCTCCATCAAATTCTTTCGGAACATAAAGTTTTGGCCAAGTGTTTACAGTACATATCCTGTACTGAATTGAAGTATTGCACTTTCAAGCTACACTAGGACTATATAACTGTAGGAGAGAAAATTCTGCAAATGTTTAAGGAAATGTTAGGAATCTATGGTGTTTTAGAACTCTGGGCTTCATTACCAGATTCTTACCAAATAATTTATACGATTTAATATAATGCTAGTATAAATTCGAAATATTCCCTTAAAATCTATTATCACGTGCTCTAGATATAAAAATTTTCTACTTTACACAGTTTGTTTGCTTACGACATTTAAATTTATTACATTGAATTTAAATAATTAACTGTAAATATTTGGTGTATCAAATTAGCACAAAATATGTAAAATTTACTTAAATAGTTTTTAAAATATCATAATAAAACAAATATTACTGCCATAATTTACTCGCTAGGTTTAGTATCCACATAACCTCTTTTCGAAAATGCTTTAATTATTCAAACAATTCAGGTTAAACAAGCTCATAAAATGTTAGTTTTTAAAAATGTTAACTTATTTGATAACACTTCTGGTTTATGACGTTAATTTTACCTCAGTCTTCATATTTATGAAATTTATATCATTATTTGTAAGTTGGTTTTCTTTGTTTTTAAAATTTTTAAATGTATTGCAAAATATTGAAAATAATAATAATATTATTAATTCCGTATCAGAACTTTTTTTACAATGTAAATCAGTTAATATAAAGATTACAGAACAAAATCGTCGGTTGGATACAAAGTTGCTTCATGGCAACGGAATTCAAAACTTTATCGAAAAACGACATCACTCACATCGTTTCGATGATGCGTGACGTAAAATAAATCACTGTATGATTGAGCTCCTTAATAGGCTGGAAAAATTAATGGTACAGTCTTTAATTAAAAACATTCCGATGTTGAGTTAGAAATTCCTACGTAGTTAACGTCAAAATCAAACACTTTAAGGCGACTTGGTACCCTTTGAACAATTTTTTTTATTTATATATTTCAAAATTATACTTTAGCATTTCATATAATGTTTCTATTAAAAAAATGACACCAGATGAAATATTTTACATATTATTCACACAATTTTAAAAATTAAAATTTTTTGAAGAAAATTTGGAAAGTTTTACTCGTTTTGTAATTATAAATTTTTTGGCCTTAAATTTTTTTGTAATATTCTTAAGGATTTTCTAAACAATTTTAGGGATCGATTTTATAATAACTTAATTAGTTTTTGAGAAAAAAGAAATAAAATGTTGATATGCATGGTAAAGTTCAACAAAAAAAGCCAACATCTACTACATTAAAATTTTTTTTTAAAAAAAGTATTAAGTTTACAGCAAAATGGACCCCTAATTTTGTTACATGCTTTATACATAACACACAGGGAAAAAATGGAAGCGATTGGTAAATAATTATGGAAGGAGTAGCATTTTGAATGCACTGATGTATCGAAAAAACACAAATTGAGAAAAACCATTTTCTCAGTAAATAAGTTTATAATTCTGAAAAAATAATTGTAATAAACTTAAATAAACTTAAAATATCACTTTAAGACATGAGTTATATAGTTTTCATTTAAAAAAATGCGTTTTCGTATATCAAGATTGATCCTCAAGTAAGAGCAGTGAAACTTGCTGCAGAAACTGCATAGGCAGAAGTGTAAGTGCTGAAACTGTACAAAATGTAATTAGACAAGCCAAATTCTTCGTGAATTCCCATTTTTTCTGCTTCAAACTGTTATACGCCCATCGAAACCCAAATGTTGAATTCGATATCATCCCAACCAATTTGCTGTCAATGTTGAATTTTCTAAAACTTAAACCCAAGAATTTAGATGAAACAGTGAAACGTGGAGGTGGAGACGTTCTTGTGTGGGGGTGTAAATCGGCTTCAGGATAAGTAATTTGGTATTTCTTTATGGTACTTAGAATCATGGGCTTTATTTAAATATTTTAAAGATTAATTTGAAATTATACGCCCAAAATTTGGGTATGAGAGAGGATATTTTTTAACAAGATAATGACCCCTAACACACTGCTCTCAACGTACACCACTGGTGATTCTATATTGTTCCAAAATTCTGAAAAACCTCCTCAATTACCCGATTTAAACCTAACAGAGCATATTTAGTAAGAATTTGAATTTAAAATAAGAAAACATGACACACAAAAACAAAATGTAAAGTAAAAACAATAATCACAAAAGAATTGATAAACATTGATGCAGAAATTACAAAAACTGATGAAATCTATATCAAGTCGTATAAAAATTGTTGTGAACTTTAAAAGATATCCTACCAAGTACTAAATTAAAAAAGAAATAGAATAGTTTAAAACTATGTTGAGAGATGTTTTTTAAGTGTACAAAGACTTTTGTGACGTAATTTTTTACTAGTTTTTTATTATAATTTTTCAAAATAATAATTATACTATGTTTTAAAAATTGTTTACGTTATTTCAATAAGAATAAGTTGCAGGTATGGTAAAAAAAATTTGATTCAGATATACTAATTTTTTTTAGTCGAAAACATTAAATTTTACGTAAAATTGCAAATATTCAACACTTTCAGTTTCAGCACTTTCAACTTTAATAGATTTTTTAAAAATTGCTTGATTGAAAAGGAAAAGCTCAAAATTTGGAAGAAATTGTGTACCTTTGACAAGATTAATGTTGGATACAATGGACATACATAAAAAACCGAGCTGAAAAATTAGTCCAAACATTACTTTCATAGCAAATGGAACCATTTTGAAATTGATCATTCGTGTAATTAGTTACATGTTTTTTCTTCCATGCACTACTTACACGAAACCATTCTATAGCTGGCCAATCCTATAAATTACTTTTCTTAGTGAACAGGTAAAATTGTTAACCTTTGCTTTGAGAAAATGGGTTAGAAAGTTAAAAATTCCTTTTGATTTAGTGCTCATTGAACCCAAGCGACAAAATTTTTTGCTTTAGTTAATCTTATTGTGACATTCGTAAACAAATGCGTGCACTTATTTTCTATAAAAAAATATTTAAATGCTTAATTGCCTTACTTTTTTTGATCTTGCCTAATTTAAATCTGGAAATCTCTGTTTTTATAATCTGAAAGGAGATGAACTCAAAACTTGGTTTTTTTAAAAAGAAAATAATGCTGTGTTTGGTTTGTTGTCTTGTAGCTTGGATAGAAAAATTATAGAAGAAGCCGTAAAATAGAACATCGTCCGAAGCAGAATCTAATTCTTTTATTTCACTCACGGAAAATAAACCAAACGATAGACTTCAAAACGAATCGAATATTTAAATACGTCACGAACAATTATTGGCAAACGATAAATATTATTTTAATCGCGAGGCTTAATCAATAGCGCCTTATGAGCGCTACACAGCTATACTTTTCCAAAGGGGAAATAAACAGTGAGATTTTAAATATTTGTTTTCATTTCTCAAATATGTGTAATTGTATACGTAAGTTCATAAAACATTTATATTGATACTCATAGTTCTTTTTTTTTCTTTTCTTTTCTGCTTACCTTATGAACAGATGCTTATTGGATAACGTATATTAATTTAATTAATTATTTGATTATTATTTATTATTTTTACTTGGTTATTTTATTATACGGCAATAGAAACAATGAAAAAATATATATAAAATTAAATACTAAACTAAATATTAAATTAAGAGCTACTAAAAATTAAATCAAAACATATAATTTGCATTTTATAGAAACGATTTTGCTCTCTCTGTCCATTTCTCTGTGATTACCATACATATATTTACATCTATTTTCTTCTGTTGGACAGCTATGGTTTACTGTAGTTTTGGTGTGAATTTTGTAAGAGTAGAATTTTTCTCAAAGTGGTGAACTTAATTTTATGTCATTTTTATTTAGTGACTCTCTAAAACTCTTTCTGTTTATAAAAACATCGATTTCCTAGAGTTCCTTTTAATAAATTAACTGTACGAAATTCCGTCGGAGAAGCATAAAAAAACAAGTATTTTTGTAAATTGTATACACTTTATTACAGTTTCGAATATCTTTATGAGGAGAAAAGTGACTCTCTGTCTCACTCATCACAAGATCCCGGAACTATTAGACGGACAGACTTGAAATTTAGATAACATATTTCAGTTTGAAGTGATAACTTCTTTAGGCGCGTTTTGCTGGAAAGGGAACTTGAATGATGCGCTTTAAGAAGCCAAGCATTGTTACGCTCGGGTTTGTAACGCTCGTAACAATGGATCGGAATTTTATGTAACTATGTAAAGTCCTTAAACAAACAAAAAAAGACTTACAACAATGACAAAATTTGGCGTCGAAAATCGGTTTTCAGCCAAACTCGAATTTCATGACGTTGCTCTATTGACTGTATTATTTAACTTTGTTTAAAAAATAAATGCTTATATATACATATACATATATATATAACTGTGATTAACTTAAAATATATTATTAAAATCCCAATCTCTACAGTGCTTTACAATTTTTACAAATTTCTGTGGATTTTCTTGTATTATATTACAAAAAAAAATGTTACAACTATTTTTAGAGTAGATTGGTCCATTGTAGGTCTTTCTCGACGCTACCAAGTTAAACTGAAATGGAATATTATAAAACTTCTTTAAAAAATTTATAAAATTTCGTAATTTTAATAATTTTTTATTTTTCTGCTTTTTTGCACATAAAATATTTTTTAAAAAAAGACACTTTTCCATTTCAAGGAGCCATAAAAATGCAACAAAAAAATTTCTAAAATCACCAAATGCCAGTAATAATTAATTGTAATAAACCTACAACAGAATTGACCAGTTTGAGGTTTATGGAGCATGTGCAGAAAGACAGCTTACTGATACATTACAAATGATAGTTTTCTTTATTTTTAAAAAAGCGATTTAGTGTGAAAACTTTAAAAATATAATAAAATGATGAAATGTTTTCATCAGATAGTATTATTTACATTTTGAAACTTTCTTTATACAGTGAATGCAAGCAAATGTATAGATTTTCTCTCCCATACATAATAATAATGAATGAATAATTTTATATGACAATACTAATATCCCCTTGTTTTTTATCCAGCAAATTAATCCTTGAAATAACATTACAAAATTTGAAGTTATCACTTCTATCGTGTGGTCATAAGCACACACACTTTTTTTTTCAAGTAGAGATTCGCTAAAAATGGGTTCAGCGGCTATGAACTCCGTGATACTGAGGGTCCATAGGTGGTAGATAATGGAAAAACTCGAAAGAGCAAAAATAAAGAAAGGGTAAAGAATAAGAGAGTTAAGGAAAGATCCCTCCCAAACCAAAACTGGAAAATTAAGAACTAAAAGAGGGGGGCGTAAAAGTTTGAAGTGCCTAGAGCGCCGGGAAGTCTAAAAACTGCTTTGATAATCAATAAAAGAATGGGACACCCTTGATTATTTCCGTAATTTTCAGTGCAGCTTGATAAAATTAGTGTTAATGTAAGGTGACCAGTTTTTTTTTACAACGAAAAGGAGGACGAAGAATTTAAGAAAAAATTACAACGAAAATACATGAAACATTTCATAGTTTCAAACAAAAATGATTATAATTACACTTAGATCCCTTTTAATTATTTACTTAAACTAGTATTCTTCCCACGAATAATTTTTCTTTGTCAATATACCATATTCTAATACATCGGAAATTTCGGAACAAGAAATATCCTTCATATATATTGCATTTTATGGTAAGTGCTGCAGCTAAAGTATCAACATTCAATCTTGATTTCTCACTTACCCAAAAATCATTACCAATTGAAAAAAAAAACTCTTTCAACAGCTGCATTAGAGCTCTTTGGCACATAACGTAAATTCAAAAATAATTTTCATGCGGAATATGTTCATTCTTGAAATGGTTAAATATTTCCACCCATCTTTTTATCAATTTCAACATGTTGATTTATCAAATTGTAAGGTATCCGTCTACCCTAAAATTGTGAATTTTGGCGAAAATTGGTAATTTTTTGTTATGATTTCATTTTATATGCCATCTTATTAGCTTTATAAAAATAATAAATTTATTATTTTCCATCATCTAGAAAAAAAACTACAAGTATTTTAGTAAAAGCAGATGCCATTACTTTAAGGAAGATGTCATATACTTTAAAACGCATTTTACTCGAAATGTGTTTTTTTTTTCTTTTTTGAAAATGCTCAAACGGGGACAGCGATTGCTCAAAAAGTTTTGAAAATAACAAACTGAATTTTTTGTGTGCATGTTCTGTATTATAGTAGAAGTGTTTTAACTTTCAGACTTATCAATCACTGTTTTATAACAAAGTTTACAGTCCCTTATGTACATATAATCACTGTTTTTTAAGCTATTTCCTATAATAACTAAGATAAAGTGCTCTGGTTTTTGTAAAAATTAAAATATCTTTTATCCTGAAGCTCCAAAAATGAATAACATAGCAACACATCCGAATTGAAAAAATGAAAATTTGCTCATAAACTTTTGGAACAGAACGGTCCGCGTTTATGTTATTTTTTGTACATTTTTACGAATTTTTTCCCGTTTTTGTAACAATAATTTCTTTTTCTCTATTTAATTTTAAGATATTTTTCTTAAAATGCACTAAGCAAATCTAAAAATAACAACAACAAAAAACCCCATATCTCCATTTTTTTTTTAAAAAAAGTTGCCGAATATAGTCGGATATCTTAAATATATATCGGGTTCTAATTTCTTAAAACACTCGCGTTTCTGTTCGGCCTGGCATCACTGAATAGGGATTAACAGATAAGTTTGAAAGTACTGAAAAAAGGGACACTTTTTGAGGCAGGACAGAATCTATAAAGAAGGCCTGTCCTTCCAAACGGAGGAGGATTGGTTACCTTAGCTATTGGTAATGGTTCAAATGCAACTAAAGTATGATGTTATTGGACTAATTAACAAATTAATACTGTTAACCCCTAAAAATCCCTAAAAGGAACGTTTTTCTTCACTTACTTTATTCCTCCCCCCCCCCAGAATTAGGTAAATAATAGACTAAATAGCCTTTATTCCAAATTTTATTCTGGGAACACGGGGGAGGGGGAATTTTCATTTGTAATTCATTTCTAATACTCCATTTGCAATTTTTTTAAATCCCAAAGAAATGAGCTTTCTTTTATTAATTTTCAGAAATTTTAGAGAATTGGAATTTATTTCAGGTAATTAATAGTGAAATTTTTGACTATATAATAAAATCTTTTGTCAAATTCCTAACTAAGTTCAATGTGTTTCAAGTTTCCTGCAATTTAATTTTTAGTTGTAAAATTAATGTCATATAATATAAAAAGTTATTTAAAACTTTAAACTTATTTTTAAAGTTATTTGTGTTGTATATACAGTCGAACCTTCATTTAACAAAGTCGCTAAATCCGAAAAAAAAGTTCGTTGTGTGGAAAATTCGTTAGATAGAGGCTCATCTTTTAATATACTTTAGAAACCACGTAAAACAAATTTTAAATTCATAAACACGATATATTATTTTTAAAAGTAATTATTCACGCTTTTTTATTAATATCTACTCATTTCATTTATCTCTGCCATCAAAAACATATTTGAAAGGGAAAAAAGGAGAAGGGGGGGGGCATTGTCCAGGAGAACCATGCAGGAAAAAATAATTTTAAATTAAATTTAATGAGCTCTTTTTAACGAAATTTTCTAATGTTAAGGCAGGAAGTAATTTTGAACATATATTATTTTATAACAATGAATTTTAAGCATACACTACCACATGCTCCCTAAGTTTAATTACTGATAAAATCTGTTAATTTTATATTTGAGATTTTTGTTTGAAAAGTTAGGGACAATTTCAGTGCTTAAGGTTAGTTAGGTACCTGGTAAAACTAGTTCGATGTCATTGAACACCATAAAATGTGCTAAAAGAGAGAAAAATTTGAAAAATGTCCTGAAATATTTTTAAAATATAGAGGGGGAAAGATTGAATCACAAGTGAAAAAGTTCGCTAAACAGAAAATGCACTTCGCTATTTGGAGATTATTTTACGAAGAACATAGTAAAATGTTCTTGGCTCCAGAAGAAAGTTCGCAAAAAAAAAAAAAAAAAATTTGCAATATAGAGGTTTGTTATATGAAGGTTTGACAGTATTTCTATAATTCTTGTACAACTCTCAATGAGCACTGAGAGAAATTAAGGAAAATACCCGAAAAATATCGGTGGTAACATATTTGGCAAAAGAAAAAACATCTATGGATGCAGAGTGGTCACTGACAGTTCCAGAAAATTTAACATTGGAAAAAATTTAAAACCAATAACCTATAAGATGGTCTCAAAAGTTGAATCACTTCAATTCTGACCTATGGAATCATTTAAGGTGCCTTCTTCAAGGTCACGAAGAACATAATAATTTGCCTTTCAAGTAAATGAGATATCGTGCCAATCATAAAATAACCTTGAAAAAACATCCAGGATCAAACAAGTAACAAAAAAAAACAAAAATAAAGAGGATGTTCCACTCGTCAATTTATTATTACCCAAACCAAAACTACAACAAACCACACATTTCAATGTCAGAGCTTTTTTATTCCCTTTTCTTTGGAGGGAAAGTTAGTTTCCAATCCACAAAAGGTACTCATCACATAAACGTGACATTTGCTCTTTTTCTTTTGCTCTCTCTTCACCATCGAACCTGGTACTTGTTGAATCTACGTGAGCCTGTCTACCAGCTGGAAGGACAATAGGAGTAAGCTGCGTAAACAGTGTTCTAAAATTCGAACTCTCCCTTTTTTTATATCTGTATATTTTCTTCCCTACAGCTGACCACTGACTATGCTTGAACGGCACGACAAATGACACCGTGTCACACTTCTTGCTTCGCTTCGCTGACCACTATAGAGATCATTTTGTTCATTGTGTCACCGAAACCCATAATTAAAGTCGAAAGTGAACGGTCGTTGATTTCAATAGACGTTGTGCGAAATCCTAGAGGGGTTGAGTTTTTTTATATGTATATATATTATTTTCCCGGGTACGTATCCGTTTCAAGAGGGTTAAAGAGTTCGGGAACATGCATGTGCTTTTTTCCCCCGGCACTATGTTTTTAAAAGGACCTGTAACTAGGATCCGGTATATAATTTCTGTATTATAGGTATTTTTTTCCGTATAGCTTGTTTTAATTTTTGTAGAATTGGCGGATGTAGTTGACCTTGAGAAAAAATTTCTAATTTTCGGAGGTTGAAAGATCGAAAAAATTAACAATGCTGTCCATCAATTACGAAAGCAGGAAAATAATTCAAGGACATTTTTAGGTTGAACAAGTGAAGTGAAAAGACTTTTTTTAGAATTTTGTTTCTTTGTTTCTAGGACTACAATGATAAAGATGATTTTTATTCAATACTGCAGCGTGATGTATAATTGTTAATCAACGTCTGTGTTTTATATTGTATCCCATCATAAGTCATATTGTGTTTATTTTTATTTTCTGGAGGGTAAAGATTTAACAAGCAGTGAATTAGTTTACCGCCATATTACTTTCAATGGTGGAATACTTAACAGTTATATTGCTGTTCAAAAATAAAACATTAATAAAAGAAATGTATGTAGTTTTCAAACTGTAATTAATTTCTTCAGAATCTCTCTTGTTCTAACTCTAGAATGAAAAAATAAGAAATTAATAAATGAGTTTCTTATATAGAAAGCAAATGTTTAAAAAACTAATACACGTTTCAATTTTCATTCTAAATATTTAATTGTTGTTGCGCTTCCTATCCAATTTTTATAATATTCCATAGCAAATTCGTCAAACCACCGTTTTAACTGCGATGCTTAAAACCTGCTTTGTAAGCTTCATACACTGCTTTATTTTTTCCTCTGAGGAAAAGGTTGTACAAATGTCGAAAAATTTAAGTTCTAGACAAGATTCGACATTTGACATGGCATGAGTCGACATTTGAGACCGAAAAAATTACTGTCATATGAAGTAACAGACTAAATGTTTAATAAAAGCTTCCAAAATCCTTAAATGAAGTGGCGTAGAATTCTAAGAAACGAGTTTCTCACTCTCTTATACCGTATTCTTCATTTGATTTTACTTCATAAAGGATTATGATACAGAGACAATAACCACAGCCCAGATACAGCAATTTATGGAAGATAAAAAAAGCGCAATTCTTTTGACTAGTTTCAGATGCGTATTCCTTTCAATGTTTTGTCAAAAGCAAAGTTATATTTCTTGAATAAACAGTTTCATAGTTATCTTTTTTTATATGCAGATTAAGTTTTCTGATTATAAAAACTATAAAATTACTAATAAAATATTTGTGATAATAACTATTAAATTCTCTCGAAAGTACTTTCATTACATAACGGAAAGAAAAATTTATCAACCATAAACAATCATCTTACAACAAATGCTCTCGTTTTCGAATAAATGGAAATGTATCATAATTCTCCATCACAAAACGTATAAGTTAATTCTGTGAGTCATCATAAAATTGCAATCAAGAGAATGTTTAAACATCTGCTGCATAATAAAAAGGTGCACGCAACAAAAAGCAATAAACATGCAAACTGGTATCATGTTGACTAAAATGTGGCCCCTTTCCACCCCCTGCCCCCTATTAGTGACAAGCACCTGGCTGAAGAAAAGCAAGCTCTAATGAAAAGTTTAGTTAGTCAATAAATTGACTCTAATTTGACCCTAATAATTGACCCTCTAGTAATAATGTGTAGCATAAACACAAAAAAATATCAATTTAGAAGTTTTAAAACTATTTTAAATGATTATTCAAAAAAAAAATTAATTGTGTAGATTTGTATAAAATTCGTAGCAATATGCAAGACTGAACGCTTAAGCAATTCTTTACAAAAAATTGGCTGTACTTTCAAAAAAAAAAAAAAAAAAGAAAGATTAATTTATAGGAAAACAAAAATAATATCATAAAAAAGTTGAATATCTTGTTACAAAATACGAAGCTTGCTTTGTGGACAAAAAACTATTTTCCGACCATTTATCAACGGCTAAAATGTAAGAAATTTGTTGCTGATTTTAAGTTATCCCAGATTCTAACAGGACATAGAAATTTTAAGAACTATCTATTTGTCTACGTTTCATTAAATTGGTAGAGATATTTGTTTTTGTAGTACAGATGCTGAAACTGCTGAAAATTTCTTGTTGTATTGTAACCTATATTTTTGTAAAAGAGAAAATTTTAAGAAGGAGTTGAAACGCTTAGGTATTTCCTGGCCACCTGTTTTGTCTTTGTTGGTCAATTGTGCTGAAAGCCTTAATGTGTCTTAAGAAAATTTGTTTACTGTATAGATTTTTAAACTTTTATTGTAGTACAGCCCCTTATTTATATTTATGTATTTCCTCCATTCCTTTTTATTTTATATTTTTATCTTAAACGTTTTTTTTTAATTATGTTTTAAATTATATAATTGTGCTACCACTTACGTCTCTAAGCCTCATGTTATGCAATGTAGAGCATGAGTAGTTATGCAAATAAATTAATTTTAAAAAAATACGAAACTTCTAATTTTTTGCCTTAATATTATGTTTCTAAATTCCAGCAATATAATATCGGAAAATAATATTAATTTTTAACATTAGAATTAATTATGATAATTTTTTTGCTGGAATTTTGGATATTTTATAGTAATTTTTTTATCACGCTCATATTTTGACATTACTTTTGATTATTTAGTGTTATCAATACAAAATCAATTTTTCTTATTTAATTCAACGAAAGATTATTTTTTAATAACATCTGCTAGCCAGAAAATGGGGAAATAGTGGAAGTTTCTGCAATAAATGTTATTAATTACTAACAAAATAATTAATTCACTTAATTTGTATTTTGTTTAAACTAAACGAAATAAAATTAGGCTTCCATTTCAACTTACTCAAATTATGACATAATCACTTTTAAAATTGTAAAATGTAATAGCATTAATTGATCCGAATTGTTAATGCGTGTGAAAAAAAAACGGTAAGTACACACATATTTTGATTTATTAGATTTTTACTTTGTTGGGAAATTATTAAATAAAAATATTAGTAATTGCCTTTTAATTTTTCTCTTTTGACAATAAAAGATAGAGCAAATTTACAACCGAAAAAAACTAAAAGAAATAGCAATAAATAATATTTTTCAAATACAGTTGAGACTCAAATATCGTCTAGCCTGGTTATTTTGACTTGAGTGACGGATAACAATATAAAAAAACCTATTTTGGGTAAAAACATAAACTGGTAATAAAATTTGAAATCTAATGCAAGAGAAAACAGTTAAGACATGAATTAAATTTGTACTTCACAATCTGAAAAAATAAAGAGGAAACTAAAAAAAAAATATTTTTCCCTTTCATTTAACCCGTCAAACCTCGAATGGAACAAAAAGTTTCTTGCGAATGCTTTTGTGTGGAGCATAACAACCATTGAAATTGCAATAAGTTTGAAAATAGTGTTCGAGCAATTTTGAATGTGTGCCTCCTCTATTTTCAAGTGCGCGGAATAGTCTCGTAACGGATTAGAATGTAAATAATTGTACTTATTTTTTGAACATTTCTTATAATTGTAAATATTATTTTGCTGTTAATTTTTACAATCTTATTTGCTAATTTTGTTATTCTGAAACAATGTCTTTTGCAAATTTTGGCTTTTCCATGATTGACAGCAGTCCTAATGTTGATATCTTAATTTGCAACGTTTTTTTTACAGAAGCAGTGGTTAAGCCTAGTTAATAAAGAATGATTTGATGTTTTTGTAACATAATTTTATTAATATCTAATCTGAAAAGGGCGAACAATTTTACAAATTGTTTCATATAAGTTTTTTGAGTGAAAGTATTCTCTAAAAATATACAATAAATATTTTTCTTACTCAAATTTCAATTCGGAGAAATATTCATTAATATTTTTGCAACTTAGAACTAAATTCTGTAAGCATACATATTACCATTTCACTTCAGGTATGATATATCCGCCGTTTCATCAATTTTAAAGTTTCCAGTTCATTGAGATATTCGGAAAAAATGAAAAAAAAGTTATAAATTATAATTAAAAGTTATAAAAGTTTAAAAATTATAAAATTTGTTAGTTTCGAAACAAAAGTTAAGCATTTTGAAGCTTTATATTACATACATAACATGATATTATAAGATGAATCCCAATATAGATGAGCCTACTCACCCTCGAAATGTAATTGCATGTATCATCGTAAAACTATGACTGAAGAATCTATTTATACATCTGGCGGCAAAAAAAACCCGTAATAAGAATACAGCTGGTATGTATATAAATTGACGTTACAATACGATTTTTGTAGCTATAGTTGTGCATCTTAAACATTCTTTCCAGCGTGATTGATTTAAGAGGAATGCCATTCATATTTTTCTTTCTAACAGTATAGTTAATACCGTTTGTTCCATTATTAAAAGATTCTCGCGCCATATTTGGGGAATTTGCGATGCCTTGAGTCATTTAGCTCAAAATTTATTATTAATTTAATTTTCTGAAAAAATTCTTTTGTTTTCAATGTATTTAGTTTTCATTTAGGTAAGCAAATCATATGTATTTATTTGTGTATTATAGGTGTTGGTCAGAATTATGTGAATAAATTTATTCCTACTCTATTGAGATTGAATTCATTCTGATAAATGATAATGCACGACCTCATCGAGTTGGGTTGGCTTAGAACTATTCTGAGGGTCGCGGTTTTGAGAGAGAGGAAATGCCAGCACAATCTCCAGGTAGACAGTGGCGTAACGTACACCCCCGCACTGCGAGGGAGGGGGACAAGGCTTCTAGGGTACCCAAAGCCTGATTGACGCTCTTTATGTAGATTTTCTCAAAATTCGCTTTAGATTTTTTAAAATCTAACTTTTAAGCGATTTTTCAATTGGCGATCTAACGTCATTCAAAATCAAAATTTTAATGCGCTCATTAGATATCTTTGATCCAATAACCAAATCAAAAAACATTTTGTTTGATGTACTGTAATCCTAGCGACGAGAGATGCTTTTCTTTAGTGGTGTTTTTTCAAACCTAAATTAAGAACAGATAAAATATAAGTCAGATGGAGAATCGAGGATATAATGCTAGGAAAATAGAGAAATTCATCACTTTTATTATTATAGTATACTTTACATTAGCTAGAGAGAGAGAGAAAAAAAGACAGGATTTACTTTCTACCGAAGTAGAAGAGTAACTTATTGGCAACTTTAGTTCCCCCTCCCCCTCATGTATTTCATTTTCCTTTAGCGAAGTCGTAAATAACGTACATCTGTTAGCTTTTTTTGCGTGAAATAGTATTACGATACTTGGAAAACCATAGAGAGCATTTAAATAATAATTTGGTCAGATTTATGAGTATTCGATCAAATAAAGCATAATGAGAAACGTTTCACAAAATTGCTTTTATATAGAACAGACATCTGTATTTTTATAATCAATGCACTTAAATTTAGGGTGTGTTCCTTATCTTTTTCAACATTTCCATCTCACTTCTCGCTTTTATTATTTTTTTTATCGGAATTAAATATTCTGGTTAAAAAAATGGTATTTTGTAAACAAGACAAGAGGAAACGCGGCTCTAAAGTGAGTGGAGTTAAAAAAAACTTTGAATGTTTCTCAAAAACGAAAAATTCGAAAGGAAAAGAGTATACTAATGCAAATGTGCAAAGTTGGATAAAATTTTGATATCTGCAAGTACATAATCTTGTACAAGTACTAGTCATTGTTATGCTAGTGAACCTGATTAACAAATCATGGAAATGAAAATTAATTCACAAGAAAAAAACACAATTTCGGACACTTCAGCTAATAAGGATACTCTATCTAAAGAAGAGTCGTAAAGAATAAGGTAAGCGGTATCTTTTTCTTTCGCAAGAATTTGAAAATGAAAATTGTTTTACAGTTTTCGTGTATTTCTTATTCTATAGTTTTTATTTAAGTTACCAGGTTATCTTTCGACTTTTTTCTTTTGTTAGAGAGATTTTACATTTTTATTAATACCATAAATACTCTCTAATGTTAAAGGTTATTTACTTCGTTTATTCAGACTCAGGCTGATTTTGTATTCAGTTATAAGTTTTATGTTTAAATATTTTTAGGTGATATGTATAGGTACATTATGTTTGAATTTGTAATCATTTGTAAGATCTGGCTTGGGGCCCAAAACCTGACCTTGCGAGGGGGGGGGGTATTATTTTCCGTTACGCCACTGCAGCTATTAAATAGCTCATTATCCTTTTTAAGTAATTTTTATAGTTACTACTAAAACAGTGAACGCAGGCTTTTTCTACTTGATTATTGTTGGTATCACTACAAACCTGTTTTTATTTTAAAAGCTATGGAAAAAAAACCGAGTTTACTTTTGTTATTCTCAATACTTGGAATAAACTAAATAAAATATCATTTTTAAAAAAAATTTCAAATTCTGGTTTTTAAATTTTTTTTCGTTGTTCTGTACGCAGTAGTAGATAAACGCAGACTTTTTTTAGCAAGTATATATATATATATATATATATAATATATATATGTATATATATATAAGATCTGGCTTGAGGCCCAAGACCTGACCTTGCGGGGCGGCCCAATTATTTTCCGTTACGCCACTGCAGGTAGATACTTAGTAACTTTAGACTCTCTGCAAGAACTTTATATGAGCGAGAACAAGGGTTACTTTGTATTTAGTTTTTGCTTCCCATTTCGGTGCCTGACAACTTAATTGGCAGAATGGAAAATCGAAGCTGCCGAAGCATTGCAGTTAGTGATGGACATATTCCTTTTTTGAAACTAATTTTGTAATACTTCCACATCGTTTTCCACATTAAACTGTGATGTACTGGTTTCTCTAAGAATGGACTCTTTTCTGACAAGTGTTTTTTATTGTAAATTACGTTTGTATTAAACTTATGTACATTTCTGTACCGCATTCAATAAAATACTGTTCAATGTCCATTTCCTCCAAATTTTTTGTTTTTGTTGGACAAAAAAAAACAGATTGCTCGTTAACTTTTGGAGGCCAGGAATAACTTCCAAACGATTAGATTATGAATCATTTGGAACGACAAACTACATTCCATAAAAGTTCAATTTGGATTTCAAGGTTGTATGTGAAAAATTATAGCTCATGGAAAATGCCAACCAGATGAATCGTTTACCTACTATCTCTCTTGCCATAGAATATGTAAATTGAGATCAATGCTCAGACTGGTTTTTATATAATGTTAGTTCTCTCTCTCTCTCTTCCTTTCTCAAAAACTTTTAATGTAAAGTTTCTTAAAGATATATTGCTGCAAATTAGTGATTCAGTAAAGGAACAAAAGATGTCAACACAGTCAAAATATAATCCCTTTAAAGAGTTCAACAAAAATTCACAATAAAAAAATATTACTAGTAATAGAAAAATGACTACAGCACATGCGTCAAATAGACTCATCATCTCAACTACAGACTGCCGATAACATCCATGAAAGAGTCCCAGAAATGATACTCGATTCCACCGGGATGTAATAATAGCTGGAAAAATAACTTGCACTTAAAAAATTCATTCAGAAAATCCCTAAGCAAAAAGACACTTTTTTAGAAAGGATAAGGTGACCTCATTTTCTGTGTATCACAATTAGAGAAATACATGAATAAAAGCTTCTAATGACTATACCAAGAAATAAAATAATAACCACAAAGCTAAAAATAATCTCATAATATAGATATCAAAATAAATGTTTTTCAAAAAGTATGTTCTATATTATAGACAATTCCACAGTTTATTTTAGAAATGCCACACACAGAACTGCCACGTTTTCTCCAATATTTTTCGACAATTGAATTAAGGCTAATTAATGCTGGGCACACGACCAAATGTTCAGCGGTCAAAGGCTGACCAGAGTCACACAGAGTACAGTCCGGTGATTTGGCGGTACCAATTCTGTAGAGATGCGATCTCAGCCAGTCATGACCTGTCAAAAGTCTTAAATGAGCTACAGCAGCTTTTTTAGAAGTCCCAGGGACCCAGAACGGGTCCTTGTTCAAGATTGCGTAGCTCTTATCCTTCGAAATCTCCGCAACTCCCATTTTAAACTTATGCTTAAAGGCCATACTAGAAAAATTCCTTAAGGAATGGATCTCAAGGGCTCCTTTCTTAGCAAGAAAGTCAGCATGCTCATTCCCAGCAATGTCACAATGAGCCGGCATCCACTGAAAAGAGATTTTATGAGAAAGATCTTTTAAGAACGATTTGCATTTTAAAATTCTTTGTGAATTACAGAGGTAATTTTGAGATAAAGCTTGTAATGCTGATTTGGAATCGGAAAAGATTACGGCCCTGTTGAACTCGGAGCTTTTTAGTGATAGTTGCTCTACAGCTACTGCAATAGCTTCAATCTCGCCATCAAAGGCAGTACTAAAAATATCTAGAGGTAAGTAAAAGCTAAACAATTCACAGAAGATACCGGATCCAGCACCATGATATCTATCTAGAAGGGAGCCATCAGTAAAAACATGTAGCCATTCACTTGTTGGGAATCGATTGTCAATAGTTTCCAAAGCTATAGCTTTCCACAATTTCACAGTAATATCTACGAACTAAAGCGTAATAGAATTTAGCGAAATTTTCCATTTTAACCATCACCTTTACTAGATTTAGTTATATAATATTGTTACATCTGAAATTGAAATATTTTTACTAACAATATTTCCAAGTAAAGTTTGTTTTTTTAATTTTCAAAGATATTAAATGAATCCACACTAAAAAAAAAATACGTAACTTAATGCAGAAATAAAAAAAAAGATATGGGTTTAATAAGCATACCAAGAGTGCTACAGAAAATTGAGCTTAAACATTAGTATTAAAAAAGGAAAACTTTCACGTTTTAGGGTTTCTTCAATAACGAGGAAAAAACAGTAATTAATACTTCAGAACTTTTTTTTTTTATTTCTCCTACCTTTGTATGGGCAAATCCGAAATATTCAACTTGTTTTTTTATTTGCATAAATACCAGATTGGTAAAACTCATAAAAAGAAAGAAAGTAAAGATTAATAGCTTGTTTGTTCTAACAAAATATAGTCTGGTAACTGCGAAAATCTTATTTGTAATGTAATCCTATTTGTAAGACTAATGTTTTTTGAGATCATATTTCTTATTGTAATTACTTTTACTGGTAAATGTAAGTAAAATTAGCCTTAAAAAAATTCCGATACGTAACGTATCCGTTATAAATATTTTATAGAAACCAATTCTATTTATATATGAATAAAAAATTGCCATAAAAATATTTCTTAGTTGTAGTAAGTTATCAGACAACGTTCGGAGCCGTGATTTTGTAATAACGTGTAAATCATAAAAAAAAATTTAAGGTAAAAAGTGCCACTTGAATTTGAATATGCATATAAAATTGTCTTAAGAATATTATTACAATAACAAAATTATTGAAATGTAATATTTTTGGCAAAAATGGAAGGAAAAAAAAATTACACATTATCAAAACATTATCCTTTCATGAAAAAAGATTCTATAATAATAATATTTTGCCTATATATAGCTAAGACCTCTACAGAGCCTGAACTAGGAGTTTTGAAAAATTCTCTTTATTTTCGGACAGGCTGGATTTAACACCAGATTCTCTGGTTATAAATTTCGATCCTCCGGTACCTGCAGATCTTCTGCGCCCAGGACCTTAATCGGCATGTTGAAGCATTATACTTTGTGCGGCGGGCGCCGTCGTTTTGGAATCATACATTCCGGAGGTCTCAACGGAAAATTTTCTAGAAAATAGTATAATACATCCTTCAGTTATGACAAGTATCGGGATCCTGCTAACGTGACCTCGTAAAATATTGGGCCAATCAGTCTGTTTTTCTATATTCCATACCAGACCAGTGAACTTGATGTTAAACTTCGACAACACATCGTGGATTATACAGCGACCAGGAAGGGATGTTCTGCTTATTGAACATAGTATTACGCACAAAGTATGCCTTATCCGTCCTTATGATGTCGGTAAGAAACGTTGGCTGGGCTTCCAAGTGGTTCATAAAGAAGTTGCACCAGTCGAGTTCGGAAGTTATGAGCCAATTAAATATGCATTTTAGGCCACGTATTTAAAACATTACTTTGGAAAAAGTGTCTTCTTTTATTAAATTGATGATGCTAAACAACTTTGTAATTGAAATTTTTCATGTTTCTCGTACTGTTTTTGAGAAAAGAACGTTAATTCCAAATGTGTAAGCCAGGTGGCACTGTAAGCAGTTTTTTATGTAGCGCATGGCAATTTTACTATACCTGGACCCCACTTTTATGACTATAGCTCTTGCTGTTCATAAATTATTGGCCCCTGGGCCCCTACACTTACGTAGACCCTGGGCTCCAACACTAAAGTAGACCCCGCCTAAGACCCTTAAAAATAGACAGGATATAGCATACTCCTTTTCAAATACTCGTACAAACAATAACCCAAAACAAATAAACGTACATGAACTAGAATCACACACATCAGTTTCACCGACTGCCACTTTTTGACTGAATGAGTAATGATGGTAGAAGGCCTATACATAGACGATGGTCATCACATGTAGCCTGTTGACATATTGTTTAAAGTTCCTAGTTTTTCGGAGAATATAACCGGAAAAAACATTTGACAGTTGAAATTATTCGAATAATGATCTTATTAAGGCTGAGTTGAGAACAAGACGAGGCCCCCATTGTAACCGAGCCCATTTGGCCCATGTCTTAAGACGTCCCTGGGGCACACTGTATATTTCCAACAAGACAGAGAAAGCCAAAATTTTGAAACAAAACACTATTATGTTTTCTAATATAATTATATTTATATATGGATTATTATTATATATAAAATTATATTTCCATGAATCATGCATATTTTTAATTCTGTGTGTTTATTTTCAAAAGGATAACATTTTGGTAAAACGCAGGACCTAGTTTAGATTTAAAAAAAAAGCCCCTTCGTGAAAGAAAGACAGTCCAATTGCATAAATAACATTTTTTGGGAATCAAGTCATTTAAAAATACCCGAGTACAATTTATCTGTGTTTTCTGTTGTCGTGTTTTGTACCCTTGAAGATACGAGAACAATTAATTAATTGTTTTATTTTGATTCCAACAGGAAGATCTTACGACATCTTACTGACTCAATGAAAACGTATGATAAGCTTCACTTAAATCAAATTATTCAAATAACAATGCTCCAGTTAAATCAACGCACTGCTTAAACAATAAAAAAACAAAGGTTCTTCTTTCATATTTTAGCATATCTTGGCTGCTATCCACGTAATGAAACAACAGTTCAAAGAACACGAAGTGAGATAATGTTCTTCTGATGAAAGAATTCAATACGCACTTCATTTTTGTAAGTTTGAGAGCATCCTTCAAAAAAGTTATTAAAACATTTTTTAAAAACAAAATCATAAACTAGGTTTTATTTTTTAAAATTTATAATGAATTTTTATAGCATTAGAACATTTCCAATGTTGGAAAGCAAGGATGCAAATGTGTAACTTCGACTCCATTCGACGTGGACAGCTTGATCGAATTAGATACCCCAGATTTGGCTAGATAAACAAACCATTTTAAGCTTTAGAAAAAAATCATTGAATTCATGTTGGTCATTGTTAAAATATTTCGTTTTCTTAAAATGTAATTCTTTGTTTTAGTTCATTAAAAAAAATTTCAGGTTTCCTGTTATGCTCTGGGTAAATAATAGCTTTAAATCCAACCAACATTCAAAAGTAATAAATTAGCTTTGAGCTTGACAGTAATCTGGGACGTCTTAAGGCATGGACCAACTGGACCCGGGTCCAAGCCTCAACCTCGGAGGGGGGGGGTCGTTTCGTTCTCAACTCTGTCTTCATAAGATCATGATTCGGATAATTTTTATGGTCAAATATACATGGTCCCCTACATATTTTCCGAAAAGCGAGTGAATTTCAAACTGCATGTCAACTGGCAAAAGTGGTAAGACTGTATTATTATGTGATGACCGTTGTCCATGTCTATACCTAAGCCTAATAGCATAAACAGTCATTGAACAATTTTAGTCGAAATGCTGCCATCGGTCGAGCCGGTTTGTGCCTAAGTTTTTGAGATCGTGAGTCGTGCTCATTTATTTGTTTCAAATGACCGTTTAAACGAGTATTTGACAATCAGTGCCGGATTTAACGACATGGAGGCCCCTAGGCAGTCGAATGCTTGGGGCCCGTAGCCTAAAAATTTTATTATATACAACATATTAGGAATATATTTCATTATACAAATAAAATAACAAATTATGAGCAAATTAAAAAATATAAATGAACAATAATTATTTATTAGGAAACAGTAATAAAAAAATTAACTCTTGCAATAAAAAAAAACTAAATATTTGATTTTCTCAATTTTTTAGCCGTGAATTTTTTCAAAACATCTTTGAAATCTATGTTTTACAAGACGTCGTATTTAATGGCCATAATAGCATGCCAGTTCAGTCTTGTGTTATTGAAGATCGATAACAGTTTTTTAGCATCTTTAATTTTAAAAAGCTTCATCCACCAGAAGCATTTGTGATCATAAGAAACCTGTATATTTTTTATGCTGTCGTAACATTCGGAAACGTTGATTGCAGCAAATTTTTGAAAATAAGTTCGTATGATCGCAATACTCTCTGGTACCGTTGCTTCGTTTTTAAAATCTTCTATTTGTAATATGAAATGCTTAAAATGAATTATTTCATCTGCGAATTCGAATTCGATGTCCTCAGGGTAATGTTCTCTAAATATTTGTGGACAGCTTTTTTAATTTCTGAATCTTCCTTGGAAATCAATGACAAACCCAGATAGAAAAGATATTTTACTATATGCTTCCAAACGACGGGAAAATCCTTCATGTAAATTTAGGTAGATAAGTTTCAATTTTGAAATTTTCACTTCCTTGAAGCACAATATTTTTTGCATCACCGTCATCGTAATGTCACTTTCTTATGCGCACATGTCTACATTCATCCGTGTATTGCGAATCTATTTTCTCTCTTAGTTTGCCTTTCTTTCATATTCATAAAACATTTCTGTTTGCGAATTTAAAAAATCCAGTAATGATTTCAGAAGATTGACGGCAGTTTGATTTCATTTGTAAAGATTTATTTAATCCATTGATCCGATTTAAGACAACAGCACAAAAGCCTGCAATGACAATATTTTCTATCTTTTACAAGGCATTTAGCTACATGAATTACTTGTAGCTTTTGAGTCATATCTTCAGCAAAGACCTGTGAAACTTTCTGGAAGCTACTATAACCTTTGGATAAAGATACAACCACTTGTGTCATATACTCTTTTTACAACTAGTTCAGAGTCTCTGCTGTCCTGCAACATATTGCAACATAATCGTCCAACGGTGTGTCGATACTGGGAAAAAGCTGTGTATTGCTTGTAGAAGCCCAAAGAACGAAACTGCTCCAACACAGCTTTCTGTCGCATAACTCAACTAAATTTAGCCCAGCACCTATGAACTCACAATGTGCCTAGTGACTTTTCCTCCACGTATGTTTTGTCGGTTCACGAACCGTGTACATTTTTTTTTTTTTTTTTGTTTCTTTTTTTTTTTTTTTTTTTTAAAATGTTTAGTTCGAATGCTTTCATACCCATCTCATCAAATAATTTAGCTGTTTGCACGTTTGTGCAACCTGGTTTATCGTTAGAATATGCGCTTGAAGACCACTATAGCATCCCGACATATTTGCTGCATCGTTATAATATTGCTTCCCTTAGCTCAGAGAAAAGTATTTAGCATCCTGAATGGCCTTTATAATATTTTCATAAACTTTATTTGCCATTATTTCTTCACATATTGTAGAACACTAATAGGAAAGTTTCCCTAGACCTGTATTGTTGTACCTAACTATATGTAAACTGAGAAAAGGGTCGTACTCCGCGATTACTTCTAATATTCCTAAGTAGTTGCCATTATGTTGAGAACAAATGTGTTCTACTGCACCGCAAAACGCTAATCCACGATATGAGAGAAATTTGATTACTGACACTACTCTCTTTGTAGAACTTTGATTCAATATATTCTTGTTATTTATTAAATTGACTTTCCAAAGAGCTGTCAATTCGACTGCGTGTGCGTCTTCTACAAATAAGTGCCTGTACACATCTCGATGCGTTGAACTGTATTCGTGCATTTTCATTCTTTTCGCCGCATTCTTCCGGTCAAAAAATCTTTCCAAAAATTGAGTTTGGCAAGCAGATGTTTCACGAAATAGGACGCATGAAAAACAATATACATTTCCTGTGGATGGCGAATACATAAGCCTTTATCTTTTGATTATTTCACCACTTACATGTTTTCGAAACATCATCGAGAGGGAAAATTTTCTTTTACAACCATCGTACTGTCAGCATGAAGCCGAAAAATCATTGTCAAAATGTAGACATTTTGCAGAATTGCTTTTATACTAGAAATTTTGCATGTGTTCAGTAATATTTCGCCATTTTGATATTCTGGTCCAAGATGAATGAATATCTTTCGAAGCAGCTTGAATGACATCTTGCAACTGAACTTTATCTTTCTCTTCTACAATTTTTTGTAGTGTAGGATCTCCTGCCATAATTTCACCTGTAGACGTACTTCGAGAAGCATCAAGTAAATTTTCCGTTGATGTTCTACGAGTGAAGCCAAGTTGAAAAAGATTATATGTTTTATTCACATTTGTTCAACAAGCTTGTCTGGTTTCTCTTTTTGATTTTTTCGTTTATTTGCACCACTTAGATACCTCTTCTTTATTACCGTCGTCATTTTGGGATATAAAAATCTGTAAAAAGAAAAGAAAATAGTAATTCTTTAAGTCTCCACCAAAAGTAAGTATGAGTTTAGATATAGAGTCTAGAACAAGATTCACTTCTTTATGGACACATTGACTTTTTTAGAATTTTATTATAACCAAGACCTAATGTAAACTTTAGAAATAAGTAATTTACTGTAAAAAAGATCATATTATTTTTTGCAACGTTAACTGTTTCATATTATAAACTGAACTAACTAATAAAATAACTATTACCAAAATTAAGCCTTTTGATCAAAAGCCAATCTCAGGAAAAGAAAAGCCAAATATAACCTACCACGATGTTCTGTAATCTGTATGCAGTGGGACATCCGGCGTTTGGACGAAGTCTGTGGAGTCATCAGTACGTGGACATCATACTTGCTCTCCTGACATCACAGCCCGGATTGTTTTTGGAGCATTAAGGCTGTCTTCGGTTAATGTTAAAGAATAGGACCCAAATTCGGAATATTTGTTCAGATCTAAAAGTACTTCAACATTAATATTATATTCGCTATCCTGTAGAGAATGTCTCTTAGTTTATCATATCACGCATTTTTATCCTAGTTGACACATTTTTTCTTTTATAAAATATGTTTCGCATTTTTTCTCTTATAGCGTAATGCTAAACCAGTTATCCCTATACATGTTAAAAAAAATTAATTATTTATGGAATACTTTTAAATTTTAAAAACGCTATATGATAAATGTATAAGTTACAATGTTGCAAAATTTTCATTAAAATAGTAATTTTTTCTGTCCGAAAATGTGCTCCGCGTTTAATTCAAGCTCAAGAACATTTTGCGAAAACAGCCTTAACGGAAAGCAGAGCGTGGACTTGGGGGCCCCTAAGAAGCACGGGGCCCATAGGCAATCGCCTACTCCACTTACTGAGTAATCCGGTATTGTTGACAATGCATGCTATATACTGCCTACTTTTAAAGATCTCAGGAAGGGCCTACTTTTTCATAGGGGACCAGGACTTCAAAAACTCTTCTCTGGGCCCAAAGCCTCAAAGAGTCTTAAGACGTCCATGGAGGTAATAATATACGTTTAAAAGATTCTCAGAAATCTTCTACAATAGTAATGTCATTGATCCTTTATTGACATAAACACTTTGAAACAACACAAGGACTATTAGCGATGAATCTCGTGATTATAAACCACAATCAAGTGATGGGAATGATATTTCTGCTGACATTCCCTTTCTTCAAATTTCTACATCACACCAACAGGAGGATTTGGGTCTTTGACGTACATAATATGCATAAGTCCTGCTATATGATGAATTTGATTTAGGCGACGGTATGCTTGAGAAACATATTAAATTGAATCATATTTCCACATTTAAAAAAAGGGCCAAGAAGTATTAAAGAAAAAGAACAATTATAACAAATAAAAAGATATAAATAAAATATTGAAATTAAGGAATATTAACCTGTTAATTGTAAATTTACGAGGTTGAGTGACCTCCGAGTCGTAAATATGAGCTTAATGATTAGATTTTGCATGCAAATTTGAGGTCTCCCGGAGGGTCGAATTGAGGTCAGGATTTACGGAACCAATCCGTGGAGAATGATGATTTTACTTCCGAAATTCCAATCATGAGGGTCGGGGAGAGAGATGGCTCCTCACAGAAAGTCTTCCTTTCCAGAATATTATACACAACAGAGTCCTGAAAACTCGGCCTAATGTGGACCTGTAACGGGCATATCCGCGTTTTTCCTAATAATCGTCTTGGGGAATAACTTTCTTTAAATATTACTTAATTGAAAACTTCCTCCCGTAGAAGAAGACGTGGTCTATGTACATTATGTCATGTATTTAAGTATTAGCTTTCGGGTTCGAGTAGGAGAGAGAGAGAGGGGTTAGAATCTATAAAGCAGGGGTGGTCAACCCGCGGCACGCATGCCACATTGTGGCACGCGGAAGTGGTAACTGTGGCACGTGAAGACTTATTGAAAAATTAGAAAAATTTTATGAACATATTACTGAATTAATTGAATTACAATAAAAAAAATGTCATGAAGAGAATATGTAAAAAACAGAAATTTTCAGCGTGAGATTTTAAGGGCGCCTAGTGGTTAGAGCATCAGACTCCAGACCGGAAGGCCTAGGTTCGATGCCGGATACCACCAATTACCCTCCGAGTACACACGGAGTACGTTCTTGTTAAATCAGTGGGTCCGAAAGTCTTGTGGCGGTCACAGCTGGAGCCACGGGTACAGGGGGCTGGATAATATTTCCCTCCCCTCCAGTTCCATGCCTAAATTGTGCAGATGGAGATAGGAGGAGTCGCCATCCATCGTGTAAGAACCGAGACAAATCGTACTGTCACCTGCATGATGCTCAAAGCTAAAAGCTAACGACAGGCGTACACCTAGCCCCTTGCCACGATGAATTTCGCGGGCCTCGATCTGACACCGTCAGACAGGTGGCATTAGAAACAACAACAACACTACATGAAAATGAATATATAGTATACAGTGATTTACCTGATCAGACGCACCTCAGAAAAATACTTTATGGCCGCATAATGCTGTTTATAATGAAAATTAAGTCACCGACTTCGCGAAAATTGGCTACTGTTTCTTAAAAAAATT
>BMAO01027434.1:0-2500 GCA_019973975.1 Trichonephila clavata
ACGCAGCCTTTTCCCTATCTCCGTAATGTTAAAAATGACCAAATTTAAGGAACATTTTTGAAAAATTGACAAGTTGTACAGTCATGAATTTTTTTGTGTAGATTTATTGTATTGTTTTTATTATTTTAATGAGAGCATTTTTCAAAATTTTGATTAGTTTTTTTTAAAAAATTCATATGTGGAGTAACACGTCAAAATTATTAAAACGATGAAAATTCTTGTACATTTTAATCCATAAAATTTTTTTGAATAATTTTTTTGACAAAATCTCTCATTAAAATATTTATTTGTATAGTGTTAACATATGTGCAAAGTTTCAAAGCTATAAATTAAGTAGATTTTTCAAAAATGTTCCTTTTGTGTTGAAATTTACACTTTTGAGAAATAGTGATTTAAAGTAAAAATTTACTATTAACTAATACGTACCAGAACCACAACTTGGATTTCTGGTATCATATGCAAGATCATCTTCTTGTCTACATTTTAATTGTTTGTTTTTAGTTCTAGCTTCTTTGGTTCATTGTAAAACTGCCTATTTTGCTTTCTTAATATGCGCATGATCTACTTCTTCCAACGCTCGACATTTGTAAAATCCAGGGTTTGAATGTTTAATACATCTAAAACTTTTAATTTGGTAATGAAACCTTGATTATATAAAAATGTAGCTTCAAATACTATAGTTTTTAAAGTTCCTAATTGTATAAATACAGTTTTTGGAACTATAAATCAAATACAATTTAAGGTTTCATTGAAATTTTAAGTTTTACCGTGAAAGCACCTAAATAAAAGTTCAAGACTAGAGAAATCTCTAAATACTTTTTTAATGCAATTGCTAATTGCAATAGGTGAGTTGTGTTAAGCTTATATGTGTCACCTTTCAGTATGAACCTATTATATTCACACCACGAATCACCTCCCATGGGGCATAAGCCGTGTCGTATTTTCAAATCTGTGGAGAGTTTATGAAAAAAATATAGCCCAAATAGTTTGCATCATGACTGACAAGTTTTCTGAGTTGCTTCAAATAGCCACACGAAACATAGTATCTTTACAATTTGTCTATTACTGCATCTGTTAATCTATAACGACCTCCTAGAGATTTTTTGTCCACAAGATTTTTGCCTTTAAATTTTGATTTTAATGCCTGTCATGTCTCCATCCTTTTCTCAACATGACCAACACATTCTAATGTTTTAATGTTGACATCTTTCTAAGGTTAAGATTCTAAAACTGGTTTGTATGCTTTAAAGTCCTCATCACCCAAATATTTTGTCGCAATTAGTAAATCGTAATTTGTGTATCGTAAATTGTGTCGTGCCTCTGAGCAATGGAAAATACAAGTGCACCTTCACTTTCTCCCCTACTACTTCCGAAGTAATCTGCCGAACACTCAATGTTATGTACATTGTCGTTAAAATTACTTGAGTATTTCTCTATAGTTTTTTCGCATCAACAACTTTCCCAGTGTTCACACTAACTGCTGTAATACCATTCAGAGAAACTGACCCCTTTTTTTGCCAAATGCCATAGACAAACACCGGTACATAGGACTTGCATTATTAAATGATATCATTTCGACAGCAGTTATATATATAATACCATAGACTGGCTACTTTCTGTGTCGTGTTATTTAATGCCATGCATGAACTCGTAAACCACTTTGGTGGACGTGACAATTCATAACTCAACAAATATTTTCGCAGTTGCTTCTCTTTTCCAATAAAATAATAGCATATGAAAGCCCAGTGTTTACTTCATATAATTTTGTATCTTTTTTGATTAACTACTGTTTTAGTAAACTGGTATTAAGAAATGTTTGAATAACATCACAAAAGTCACAACATGTCAACAACTTTAGACCAACTTTGGATTTGGCGACCAATTTATGTGAATACCTTGTTTTTTACATTTTATTTATATAAATGTGGTTTCAAAGCACAAGAAAACAGTAGAATGTTCATTATTTCAAAAAAAAACTTTCAAATGAATCTAAAGGAAACATACTCTTTATTTGACTTCCCTAACTTAGCTTTTAAAGTTGATATTATTCATGTATAATTTGAATTCATTATTCTGACTTATGACGCATTTTAATTTCTGGAAAGTTTGGGTTTTTGTCCTTTGTTTCCAAACTTTCGTTTTTAAACGTTTTATTATTAACATAAACATGTTAAAAAGGTTTTGATCGAAACTGTTTCCAATAGCAGAAATTCGTAATTTTGAAGAGGTAAAACACACGTGAGTTCCAGAAAGTAAACAAACAGCTACAATTATTCATTCACTCTTTCTTGAACAAGTTACGGATCAAATAAATCCTTTTAATCAATTTAAAATATTTGATGAGGCTGAAAAGTAGCAGTGTCTTTTGTTTTGAAATGAAGGGGCGTGGCAATCAGCTGGTTTTGGGTTTGACGGATGTAAACAATTTTTAAAAAAATATTAAAAATACTTCTAATTCAACTAGAACAAAAATTTAAATTGCAGTAGAAAGAGAAAGAGT
>BMAO01027434.1:15000-27733 GCA_019973975.1 Trichonephila clavata
ATCTCGTTTTGATAAGAAGTCTCCTTTAAGTAAGATAAAATAATAAATGGAATATTTTGAAAAGTATCGTGCAATACATTAAGAGATCGTCCTTCCAATAAAAAAGGTAATGAAACGCAGCCGGCAGGATTCGAACCTGCGCGGGAGACCCCAATGGATTTCGAGTCCATCGCCTTAACCACTCGGCCACGACTGCTTGCATTCTCCTTCTAATACACTAATAAATCGCGGTGATATTTATTTTCAAAATGTAACGATTTTAATAGCATCTCTCATGACTTTCATAATAGTAAAATAAACCAATCTCTTCAGTGTTAAGACGGTAGTCGTGTTGGCTGGAGATAACTTCATTTAAATGAGAAAAAAATACTTGATGGAATATTTTGAAATGTTCCGTGCTTTGTGATTTAAAATATAGGTTTCTAATCTAATCTAATAGAAGAAGAACGCAGCCGGCAGGATTCGAACCTGCGCGGGGAGACCCCAATGGATTTCAAGTCCATCGCCTTAACCACTCGGCCACGACTGCTTGTAGATTTTTACTAATACACTATAAAATAGCGTTCTTTATATTCACAAGGTCATGATTGTCGATGCATTATTAAGAAGGTATAAAAATAAAATTGAACTGTGCCCCTCGCATTTTTAGAAATAATCTCGTTTTGATAAGAAGTCTCCTTTAAGTAAGATAAAATAATAAATGGAATATTTTGAAAAGTATCGTGCAATACATTAAGAAGATCGTCCTTCCAATAAAAAAGGTAATGAAACGCAGCCGGCAGGATTCGAACCTGCGCGGGAGACCCCAATGGATTTCGAGTCCATCGCCTTAACCACTCGGCCACGACTGCTTGCATTCTCCTTCTAATACACTAATAAATCGCGGTGATATTTATTTTCAAAATGTAACGATTTTAATTGCATCTCTCATGACTTTCATAATAGTAAAATAAACCAATCTCTTCAGTGTTAAGACGGTAGTCGTGTTGGCTGGAGATAACTTCATTTAAATGAGAGAAAATACTTGATGGAATATTTTGAAATGTTCCGTGCTTTGTGATTTAAAATATAGGTTTCTAATCTAATAGAAGACGAACGCAGCCGGCAGGATTCGAACCTGCGCGGGAGACCCCAATGGATTTCAAGTCCATCGCCTTAACCACTCGGCCACGACTGCTTGCATTCTCTTCTAATACACTAATAAATCGCGGTGATATTTATATTCAAAAGTGTACGATTTTAATTGCATCTCATGACTTTCATATAAGTAAAATAAACTAGTCTCTTCAGTGTTAAGACGTTTGTCGTGTTGGCTGGAGATAACTTCATTTAAATGAGAAACAAATACTTGATGGAATATTTTGAAATGTTCCGTGCTTTGTGATTTAAAATATAGGTTTCTAATCTAATAGAAAACGAACGCAGCCGACAGGATTCGAACCTGCGCGGGGAGACCCCAATGGATTTCAAGTCCATCGCCTTAACCACTCGGCCACGACTGCTTGTAGATTTTTACTAATACACTATAAAATAGCGTTCTTTATATTCACAAGGTCATGATTGTCGATGCATTATTAAGAAGGTATAAAAATAAAATTGAGCTGTGCCCCTCGCATTTTTAGAAATATTCTCGTTTTGATAAGAAGTCTCCTTTAAGTAAGATAAAATAATAAATGGAATATTTTGAAAAGTATCGTGCAATACATTAAGAAGATCGTCCTTCCAATAAAAAAGGTAATGAAACGCAGCCGGCAGGATTCGAACCTGCGCGGGAGACCCCAATGGATTTCGAGTCCATCGCCTTAACCACTCGGCCACGACTGCTTGTATTCTCCTTCTAATACACTAATAAATCGCGGTGATATTTATTTTCAAAATGTAACGATTTTAATTGCATCTCTCATGACTTTCATAATAGTAAAATAAACCAATCTCTTCAGTGTTAAGACGGTAGTCGTGTTGGCTGGAGATAACTTCATTTAAATGAGAAAAAAATACTTGATGGAATATTTTGAAATGTTCCGTGCTTTGTGATTTAAAATATAGGTTTCTAATCTAATAGAAGACGAACGCAGCCGGCAGGATTCGAACCTGCGCGGGAGACCCAATGGATTTCAAGTCCATCGCCTTAACCACTCGGCCACGACTGCTTGCATTCTCCTTCTAATACACTAATAAATCGCGGTGATATTTATTTTCAAAATGTAACGATTTTAATTGCATCTCTCATGACTTTCATAAAAGTAAAATAAACCAATCTCTTCAGTGTTAAGACGGTAGTCGTGTTGGCTGGAGATAACTTCATTTAAATGAGAAAAAATACTTGATGGAATATTTTGAAATGTTCCGTGCTTTGTGATTTAAAATATAGGTTTCTAATCTAATCTAATAGAAGACGAACGCAGCCGGCAGGATTCGAACCTGCGCGGGGAGACCCCAATGGATTTCAGTCCATCGCCTTAACCACTCGGCCACGACTGCTTGTATACTTCTTCTAATACACTAATAAATCGCGGTGATATTTATTTTCAAAATGTAACGATTTTAATTGCATCTCTCATGACTTTCATAAAAGTAAAATAAACCAATCTCTTCAGTGTTAAGACGGTAGTCGTTTTGGCTGGAGATAACTTCATTTAAATGAGAGAAAATACTTGATGGAATATTTTGAAATGTTCCGTGCTTTGTGATTTAAAATATAGGTTTCTATTCTAATCTAATAGAAGACGAACGCAGCCGGCAGGATTCGAACCTGCGCGGGGAGACCCCAATGGATTTCAAGTCCATCGCCTTAACCACTCGGCCACGACTGCTTGCATTCTTCTTCTAATACACTAATAAATCGCGGTGATATTTATTTTCAAAATGTAACGATTTTAATTGCATCTCTCATGACTTTCATAAAAGTAAAATAAACCAATCTCTTCAGTGTTAAGACGGTAGTCGTGTTGGCTGGAGATAACTGCATTAAATGAGAGAAAATACTTGATGGAATATTTTGAAATGTTCCGTGCTTTGTGATTTAAAATATAGGTTTCTAATCTAATAGAAGACGAACGCAGCCGGCAGGATTCGAACCTGCGCGGGGAGACCCCAATGGATTTCAAGTCCATCGCCTTAACCACTCGGCCACGACTGCTTGTAGATTTTTACTAATACACTATAAATAGCGTTCTTTATATTCACAAGGTCATGATTGTCGATGCATTATTAAGAAGGTATAAAAATAAAATTGAGCTGTGCCCTCGCATTTTAGAAATATCTCGTTTTGATAAGAATCTCCTTTAAGTAAGATAAAATAATAATGGAATATTTTGAAAAGTATCGTGCAATACATTAAGAGATCGTCTTCAATAAAAAAGTAATGAAACGCAGCCGGCAGGATTCGAACCTGCGCGGGAGACCCCAATGGATTTCGAGTCCATCGCCTTAACCACTCGGCCACGACTGCTTGTATTCTTCTTCTAATACACTAATAAATCGCGGTGATATTTATTTTCAAAATGTAACGATTTTAATAGCATCTCTCATGACTTTCATAATAGTAAAATAAACCAATCTCTTCAGTGTTAAGACGGTAGTCGTGTTGGCTGGAGATAACTTCATTAAATGAGAAAAAATACTTGATGGAATATTTGAAATTTCCGTGCTTTTGATTTAAAATATAGTTTCCTAATCTAATAAAGAAGAACGCAGCCGCAGGATTCGAACCTGCGCGGGAGACCCCAATGGATTTCAGTCCATCGCCTTAACCACTCGGCCACGACTGCTTGCATTCTGCTTCTAATACACTAATAAATCGCGGTGATATTTATTTTCAAAATGTAACGATTTTAATAGCATCTCTCATGACTTTCATAAAAGTAAAATAAACCAATCTCTTCAGTGTTAAGACGGTAGTTGTTTTGGCTGGAGATAACTTCATTTAAATGAGAGAAAATACTTGATGGAATATTTTGAAATGTTCCGAGCTTTGTGATTTAAAATATAGTTTCTAATCTAATCTAATAGAAGACGAACGCAGCCGGCAGGATTCGAACCTGCGCGGGAGACCCCAATGGATTTCAGTCCATCGCCTTAACCACTCGGCCACGACTGCTTGCATTCTCTTCTAATACACTAATAAATCGCGGTGATATTTATATTCAAAAGGTACGATTTTAATTGCATCTATGACTTTCATAATATAAAATAAACTAGTGTCTTCAGTGTTAAAAGTATGTCGTTTGGCTGAGATAACTCATTTAAATGAGAAAAAATACTTGATGGAATATTTTGAAATGTTCCGTGCTTTGTGATTTAAAATATAGGTCTTCTAATCTAATAGAAGAACGAACGCAGCCGCAGGATTCGAACCTGCGCGGGGAGACCCCAATGGATTTCAAGTCCATCGCCTTAACCACTCGGCCACGACTGCTTGTATACTCCTTCTAATACACTAATAAATCGCGGTGATATTTATTTTCAAAATGTAACGATTTTAATTGCATCTCTCATGACTTTCATAATAGTAAAATAAACCAATCTCTTCAGTGTTAAGACGGTAGTCGTGTTGGCTGGAGATAACTTCATTTAAATGAGAAAAAAATACTTGATGGAATATTTTGAAATGTTCCGTGCTTTGTGATTTAAAATATAGGTTTCTAATCTAATCTAATAGAAGACGAACGCAGCCGGCAGGATTCGAACCTGCGCGGGGAGACCCTAATGGATTTCAAGTCCATCGCCTTAACCACTCGGCCACGACTGCTTGTAGATTTTTACTAATACACTATAAAATAGCGTTCTTTATATTCACAAGGTCATTGATTGTCATGCATTATTAAGAAGTATAAAATAAAATTAGCTGTGCCTCGATTTTAGAAATATCTCGTTTTGATAAGAAATTCCTTTAAGTAAGAAAATAATAAATGGAATATTTTGAAAGTATCGTGCAATACATTAAGAAGATCGTCTTCAATAAAAAAGTAAGAAACGCAGCCGGCAGGATTCGAACCTGCGCGGGGAGACCCCAATGGATTTCGAGTCCATCGCCTTAACCACTCGGCCACGACTGCTTGCATTCTCTTCTAATACACTAATAAATCGCGGTGATATTTATTTCAAAATGTAACGATTTTAATAGCATCTCTCATGACTTTCATAATAGTAAAATAAACCAATCTCTTCAGTGTTAAGACGGTAGTCGTGTTGGCTGGAGATAACTTCATTTAAATGAGAAACAAATACTTGATGGAATATTTTGAAATGTTCCGTGCTTTGTGATTTAAAATATAGGTTTCTATTCTAATAGAAAACGAACGCAGCCGACAGGATTCGAACCTGCGCGGGGAGACCCCAATGGATTTCAAGTCCATCGCCTTAACCACTCGGCCACGACTGCTTGTAGATTTTTACTAATACACTATAAAATAGCGTTCTTTATATTCACAAGGTCATGATTGTCGATGCATTATTAAGAAGGTATAAAAATAAAATTGAGCTGTGCCCTCGCATTTTTAGAAATAATCTCGTTTTGATAAGAAGTCTCCTTTAAGTAAGATAAAATAATAAATGGAATATTTTGAAAAGTATCGTGCAATACATTAAGAGGATCGTCCTTCCAATAAAAAAGGTAATGAAACGCAGCCGGCAGGATTCGAACCTGCGCGACGTGACCCCAATTGATTTCGAGTCCATCGCCTTAACCACTCGGCCACGACTGCTTGCATTCTCCTTCTAATACACTAATAAATCGCGGTGATATTTATTTTCAAAATGTAACGATTTTAATAGCATCTCTCATGACTTTCATAATAGTAAAATAAACCAATCTCTTCAGTGTTAAGACGGTAGTCGTGTTGGCTGGAGATAACTTCATTTAAATGAGAAAAAAATACTTGATGGAATATTTTGAAATGTTCCGTGCTTTGTGATTTAAAGTATAGGTTTCTAATCTAATCTAATAGAAGAAGAACGCAGCCGGCAGGATTCGAACCTGCGCGGGGAGACCCCAATGGATTTCTAGTCCATCGCCTTAACCACTCGGCCACGACTGCTTGCATTCTGCTTCTAAAAGACTAATAAATCGCGGTGATATTTATATTCAAAAGGTGACGATTTTAATTGCATCATGACTTTCATATTATTAAAATAAACTAGTGTCTTCTGTGTTAAAAGTTTGTCGTGTTGGCTGGAGATAACTGCATTAAATGAGAAAAAAATACTTGATGGAATATTTTGAAATGTTCCGTGCTTTGTGATTTAAAATATAGGTTTCTAATCTAATAGAAAACGAACGCAGCCGACAGGATTCGAACCTGCGCGGGGAGACCCCAATGGATTTCAAGTCCATCGCCTTAACCACTCGGCCACGACTGCTTGCATTCTCTTCTAATACACTAATAAATCGTGGTGATATTATTTTCAAAATGTAACGATTTTAATTGCATCTCTCATGACTTTCATAAAAGTAAAATAAACCAATCTCTTCAGTGTTAAGACGGTAGTCGTTTTGGCTGGAGATAACTTCATTTAAATGAGAGAAAATACTTGATGGAATATTTGAAATGTTCGTGCTTTGTGATTTAAAATATAGGTTTCTAATCTAATCTAATAGAAGACGAAAACAGCTGGCAGGATTCGAACCTGCGCGGGAGACCCCAATGGATTTCTAGTCCATCGCCTTAACCACTCGGCCACGACTGCTTGCATTCTGCTTCTAAAAGACTAATAAATCGCGGTGATATTTATATTCAAAATGTACGATTTTAATTGCATCATGACTTTCATATTAGTAAAATAAACTAGTTCTTCAGTGTTAAAAAGTGTCGTGTTGGCTGGAGATAACTTCATTTAAATGAGAAAAAATACTTGATGGAATATTTTGAAATGTTCCGTGCTTTGTGATTTAAAATATAGGTTTCTAATCTAATAGAAAACGAACGCAGCCGGCAGGATTCGAACCTGCGCAGGGAGACCCAATGGATTTCAAGTCCATCGCCTTAACCACTCGGCCACGACTGCTTGCAGATTTTTACTAATACACTATAAAATAGCGTTCTTTATATTCACAAGGTCATGATTGTCGATGCATTATTAAGAAGGTATAAAAATAAAATTGAGCTGTGCCCCTCGCATTTTTAGAAATATTCTCGTTTGATAGAAGTCTCCTTTAAGTAAGATAAAATAATAAATGGAATATTTTGAAAAGTATCGTGCAATACATTAAGAAGATTGTCCTTCCAATAAAAAAGTAATGAAACGAAGCAGGCAGGATTCGAACCTGCGCGGGAGACCCCAATGGATTTCGAGTCCATCGCCTTAACCCTCGGACACGACTGCTTGTATTCTTGTTCTAATACACTAATAAATCGCGGTGATATTTATTTTCAAAATGTAACGATTTTAATTGCATCTCTCATGACTTTCATATGAGTAAAATAAACCAATCTCTTTAGTGTTAATACGGTAGTAGTGTTGGCTGGAGACAACTGCAATAAATGAGAGAAAATACTTAATGAAATATCTTGAAATTTTCCATGTATTATGATTTAAAATAATACTTCCTAATCTAAAAGAAGGCATCGCAGCCGGCAGGATTCGAACCTGCGCGGGAGACCCCAATGGATTTCGAGCCATCGCCTTAACCACTCGGCCACGACTGCTTGCATTCTCCTTCTAATACACTAATAAATCGTGGTGATATTATTTTCAAAATGTAACGATTTTAATTGCATCTCTCATGACTTTCATAAAAGTAAAATAAACCAATCTCTTCAGTGTTAAGACGGTAGTCGTGTTGGCTGGAGATAACTTCATTTAAATGAGAAAAAAATACTTGATGGAATATTTTGAAATGTTCCGTGCTTTGTGATTTAAAATATAGGTTTCTAATCTAATCTAATAGAAGAAGAACGCAGCCGGCAGGATTCGAACCTGCGCGGGGAGACCCCAATGGATTTCGAGTCCATCGCCTTAACCACTCGGCCACGACTGCTTGCATTCTGCTTCTAATACACTAATAAATCGCGGTGATATTTATTTTCAAAATGTAACGATTTTAATTGCATCTTCATGACTTTCATAATAGTAAAATAAACCAATCTCTTCAGTGTTAAACAGTTGTCGTTTGGCTGGAGATAATTGCATTTAAATGAGAAAAATACTTGATGGAATATTTTGAAATGTTCCGTGCTTTGTGATTTAAAATATAGGTTTCTAATCTAATAGAAGACGAACGCAGCCGACAGGATTCGAACCTGCGCGGGGAGACCCCAATGGATTTCAAGTCCATCGCCTTAACCACTCGGCCACGACTGCTTGCATTCTCCTTCTAATACACTAATAAATCGTGGTGATAGTTATTTTCAAAATGTAACGATTTTAATTGCATCTCTCATGACTTTCATAAAAGTAAAATAAACCAATCTCTTCAGTGTTAAGACGGTAGTCGTGTAGCTGGAGATAACTTCATTAAATGAATAAAAAATACTTGATGGAATATTTTGAAATGTTCCGTGCTTTGTGATTTAAAATATAGGTTTCTAATCTAATCTAATAGAAGAAGAACGCAGCCGGCAGGATTCGAACCTGCGCGGGGAGACCCCAATGGATTTCAAGTCCATCGCCTTAACCACTCGGCCACGACTGCTTGTAGATTTTTACTAATACACTATAAAATAGCGTTCTTTATATTCACAAGGTCTTGATTGTCGATGCATTATTAAGAAGGTATAAAAATAAAATGAGCTGTGCCCCTCGCATTTTTAGAAATAATCTCGTTTTGATAAGAACTCTCCTTTAAGTAAGACATAATAATAAATGGAATATTTTGAAAAGTATCTTGCAATACATTAAGAAGATCGTCCTTCCAATAAAAAAGGTAATGAAACGCAGCCGGCAGGATTCGAAGCTGCGCGGGAGACCCCAATGGATTTCGAGTCCATCGCCTTAACCTCTCGGCCACGACTGCTTGTATTCTTCTTCTGAATACACTAATAAATCGCTGTGATACTTATTTTCAAAATGTAACTGATTTTAATTGCATCTCTCATGACTTTCATATGAGTAAAATAAACCAATCTCTTCAGTGTTCATACGGTAGTCGTGTTGGCTGGAGATAACTCCAATAAATGAGAGAAAATACTTGATGAAATATTTGAAATTTCCATGCATTATGATTTAAAATAATATTTCCTAATCTAAAAGAATGACGATCGCAGCCGGCAGATTCGAACCTGCGCGGGAGACCCCAATGCATTCGAGTCCATCGCCTTAACCACTCGGCCACGACTGCTTGCATTCTCCTTCTAATACACTAATAAATCGCGGTGATATTTATTTTCAAAATGTAACGATTTTAATTGCATCTCTCATGACTTTCATAAAAGTAAAATAAACCATCTCTTCAGTGTTAAGACGGTAGTTGTCTTGGCTGGAGATAACTTCATTTAAATGAGAGAAAATACTTGATGGAATATTTTGAAATGTTCCGTGCTTTGTGATTTAAAATATAGGTTTCTAATCTAATCTAATAGAAGACGAACGCAGCCGGCAGGATTCGAACCTGCGCGGGAGACCCCAATGGATTTCAAGTCCATCGCCTTAACCACTCGGCCACGACTGCTTGCATTCTGCTTCTAAAAGACTAATAAATCGCGGTGATATTTATATTCAAAAGGTGACGATTTTAATTGCATCATGACTTTCATATTATTAAAATAAACTAGTGTCTTCTGTGTTAAAAAGTTTGTCGTGTTGGCTGGAGATAACTGCATTAAATGAGAGAAAATACTTGATGGAATATTTTGAAATGTTCCGTGCTTTGTGATTTAAAATATAGGTTTCTAATCTAATAGAAAACGAACGCAGCCGACAGGATTCGAACCTGCGCGGGGAGACCCCAATGGATTTCAAGTCCATCGCCTTAACCACTCGGCCACGACTGCTTGCATTCTCCTTCTAATACACTAATAAATCGTGGTGATAGTTATTTTCAAAATGTAACGATTTTAATTGCATCTCTCATGACTTTCATAAAAGTAAAATTAACCAATCTCTTCAGTGTTAAGACGGTAGTCGTGTTGGCTGGAGATAACTGCATTAAATGAGAGAAAATACTTGATGGAATATTTTGAAATGTTCGTGCTTTGTGATTTAAAATATAGGTTTCTAATCTAATCTAATAGAAGAAGAATGCAGCCGGCAGGATTCGAACCTGTGCGGGAGACCCCAATGGATTTCAAGTCCATCGCCTTAACCACTCGGCCACGACTGCTTGTAGATTTTTACTAATACACTATAAAATAGCGTTCTTTATATTCACAAGGTCTTGATTGTCGATGCATTATTAAGAAGGTATAAAAATAAAATTGAGCTGTGCCCCTCGAATTTTTAGAAATAATCTCGTTTTGATAAGAACTCACCTTTAAGTAAGACATAATAATAAATGGAATATTTTGAAAAGTATCGTGCAATACATTAAGAAGATCGTCCTTCCAATAAAAAAGGTAATGAAACGCAGCCGGCAGGATTCGAACCTGCGCGGGGAGACCCCAATGGATTTCGAGTCCATCGCCTTAACCTCTCGGCCACGACTGCTTGTATTCTCTTCTGATACACTAATAAATCGCTGTGATATTTATTTCAAAATGTAACGATTTTAATTGCATCTCTCATGACTTTCATAAAAGTAAAATAAACCAATCTCTTCAGTGTTAAGACGTAGTTGTTTGGCTGGAGATAACTTCATTTAAATGAGAGAAAATACTTGATGGAATATTTTGAAATTTTCCGTTCTTTGTGATTTAAAATATAGGTTTCTAATCTAATCTAATAGAAGACGAACGCAGACGGCAGGATTCGAACCAGCGCGGGGAGACCCCAATGGATTTCTAGTCCATCGCCTTAACCACTCGGCCACGACTGCTTGCTTTCTGCTTCTAAAAGAGTAATAAATCGCGGTGATATTTATATTCAAAAGTTGTCGATTTAATTGCATCATGACTTTCATATTATTAAAATAAACTAGTGTCTTCAGTGTTAAATGTTTGTCGTGTTGGCTGGAGATAACTTCATTTAAATGAGAAAAAAATACTTGATGGAATATTTGGAAATGTTCCGTGCTTTGTGAATTAAAATATAGGTTTCTAATCTAAAGAAAAAGAACGCAGCCGACAGGATTCGAACCTGCGCTGGGAGACCCCAATGCATTTCAAGTCCATCGCCTTAACCACTCGGCCACGACTGCTTGTAGATTTTTACTAATACACTATAAAATAGCGTTCTTTATATTCACAAGGTCATGATTGTCGATGCATTATTAAGAAGGTATAAAAATAAAATTGAGCTGTGCCCCTCGCATTTTTAGAAATAATCTCGTTTTGATAAGAAGTCTCCTTTAAGTAAGATAAAATAATAAATGGAATATTTTGAAATGTATCGTGCAATACATTAAGAGGATCGTCCTTCCAATAAAAAAGGTAATGAAACGCAGCCGGCAGGATTCGAACCTGCGCGACGTGACCCCAATGGATTTCGAGTCCATCGCCTTAACCACTCGGCCACGACTGCTTGTATTCTTCTTCTAATACACTAATAAATCGCGGTGATATTTATTTTCAAAATGTAACGATTTTAATTGCATCTCTCATGACTTTCATAAAAGTAAAATAAACCAATCTCTTCAGTGTTAAGACGGTAGTTGTTTTGGCTGGAGATAACTTCATTTAAATGAGGGAAAATACTTGATGGAATATTTTGAAATGTTCCGTTCTTTGTGATTTAAAATATAGGTTTCTAATCTAATCTAATAGAAGACGAAACAGCCGGCAGGATTCGAACCTGCGCGGGGAGACCCCAATGGATTTCGAGTCCATCGCCTTAACCACTCGGCCACGACTGCTTGCTTTCTGCTTCTAAAAGACTAATAAATCGCGGTGATATTTATATTCAAAAGGTGTCGATTTTAATTGCATCATGACTTTCATATTATTAAAATAAACTAGTGTCTTCAGTGTTAAAAAGTTTGTCGTGTTGGCTGGAGATAACTTCATTTAAATGAGAAAAAAATACTTGATGGAATATTTGAAATGTTCCGTGCTTTGTGATTTAAAATATAGGTTTCTTTATCTAATAGAAAACGAACGCAGCCGCAGGATTCGAACCTGCACAGGAGACCCCAATGGATTTCAAGTCCATCGCCTTAACCACTCGGCCACGACTGCTGTAGATTTTTACTAATACACTATAAATAGCGTTCTTTATATTCACAAGGTCATGATTGTCGATGCATTATTAGAAGGTATAAAAATAAAATTGAGCTGTGACCCTCGCATTTTTAGAAATATTCTCGTTTTGATAAGAAGTCTCCTTTAAGTAAGATAAAATAATAAGTGGAATATTTTGAAAGTTTCGTGCAATACATTAAGAAGATTGTCCTTCCAATAAAAAAGATAATGAAACGAAGACGGCAGGATTCGAACCTGCGGGGAGACCCCAATGGATTTCGAGTCCATCGCCTTAATCTCTCGGACACGACTGCTTGTAGTCTTCTTCTAATAACATAAAAAATCGCGGTGATATTTATTTTCAAAATGTAACGATTTTAATTGCATCTCTCATGACTTTCATATGAGTAAATAAACCAATCTCTTTAGTGTTAATACGGTAGTAGTGTTGGCTGAGATAACTGCAATAAATGAGAGAAAATACTTAATGAATATCTTGAAATTTTCCATGCATTATATTTAAA